>CAUYRH010030323.1:0-30545 GCA_963574655.1 Perodicticus potto | reverse complement strand
ACCTCCAATTCCTGGGCTCAAGCGAGTCTCCTGCCTCCGCCTCCCAAGTAGCTGGGACTACAGGTGCCCGCCACAACGCCCGGCCATTTTTTGGTTGCAGCCGTCATTGTTGTTTGGCGGGCCCGGGCTGGATTTGAACCCGCCATCTCAGGTGTATGTGGCTGGCGCCTTAGCCCGCTGAGCCACAGGCGCCGAGCCAACCAACTCATATTTGAAGAGCTGCATAGTTACTTCAGGATAAACCTCTAAGTGTCTAGTGGAGACTGATTTATTTAGTGCATTTTACTTTTTTATGATGCTGGAACTAAATCAGAGATTTATTTTAGACCTTGTTCAGAAACTTAACCGTAACGTGAACAGATACTGTGATTGGTATTTAATATAATATTATGGTATTTTTGGTCAACTTTCCTGTGTTAAGACAGATACAGTTATTCTACAAGCATGAAACCTTGAGTATATTTAGAGGAGTATATTTAGGTAATCAGAATTCCAATTTATGGAAATCTGATTTTCCATAATCAGAGCATAACTCAGTGTAAGGATTAAAAGGAATAAAAATGTTTGAGAGTTAATGACAATTAATGACACTGTGGGGGTGGGGGAGGGGGTGAGCAGAAAGAGAAAGGAGGGAGGGGTGGGGGAAAGGAAAAACAGAGTGAGGGAGGGAGGGAGGGGGGTGGGGTCTTGGTGTGTGAAACACTTTTTGGGGGCAAGACACAATTGTAAGAGGGACTTTACCTAATAAATGCTATCAGTGTAACCTGGTTTCTTGTACCCTCAGTGAGTAGGGTGCTGGCCCCATATACTGAGGATGGTGGGTTCCAACTCTACCCCGGCCAAACCGCAACAATAAATTAGCCGGGCATTGTGGCGGGCGCCTGTAGTCCCAGCTACTCGGGAGGCTGAGGCAAGAGAATCGCCTCAGCCCAAGAGCTGGAGGTTGCTCTGAGCTGTGATGCCACGGTACTGTACTGAGGGTGACCAAGTGAGACTCTGTCTCTAAAAAAAAAAAAGAAAAGGTATAAAATTATTTAAGTGGCAGTTATATATCTTATTATTAATACTAAAGTAATTCACAGGTTGGTTCCTATAAATATTTACTTATGATCCCTAATGTTACTGTTTTCAGATTTAATTTAATTTAATGTTAAATTTTTGTGTTCATCTGCTATAAACAGTGAAGTATCTTTGGATATGTCTTTTAAAAAATTTCAGGACAGGATCACAGTCTCTTTTTTTTTTTTTTGAGACAGAACCAGCTGTCACCCTGGATAGAGTGCTATGGCATCACAGCTCACAGCAACCTCCAATTCCTGGGCTCAAGCGAGTCTCTTGCCTCCGCCTCCCAAGTAGCTGGGACTACAGGCAATCACCACAACGCCCGGCCATTTTTCGGTTGCAGCCGTCATTGTTGTTTGGCGGGCCCAGGCTGGATTTGAACCCGCCATCTCAGGTGTACGTGGCTGGCGCCTTAGCCCGCTGAGCCACAGGAGCCGGGCCAAGATCACAGTCTCTTAAAAGGCGTTTGAAGCATTTTTACTCTATACAAAACTTCTGTAGAGGTTGTAACAATTTGTATTTCCCCCTCAGGAGTCTCTAACTGGCTTTATACATCTTCATTCACTAATATATTTTAATATTTTTTTAAAGCAGTCAGATTTAGCAGTGGGGCCAGGATTGTATACCAACTTTAATGACACTAATAGATAATTTTTTTTTTTCTTTTCTGAGACAGAGCCTCAAGCTGTCACCCTAGATCGAGTGCTGTGGCATCACAGTTCACAGCAACCTCCAACTCCTGGGCTCAAGCAATTCTCCTCCCTCCACCTCCCAGGAGCTGGGACTACAGGCACCTGCCACAATGCCTGGCTATTTTTTGGTTGTAGCGGTCGTTGTTTGGCCGGCCCTGGCTGGATTCGAACCTGCCAGCTCAGGTGTATGTGGCTGGCACCTTAGCCGCTTGAGCCACAGGTGCTGAGCCAAGAGATAATATTTTTAAATCTGTCAGTTTGAGAGGATATAATTGATATCTCTTGCTTTTTGTTTTGTTTTAGAATTATAAAATTAATAACAGGCTTATAATATGTTAAGCAATTCGAAAGCATATACATATATAGAACAAAATGTGAAAGTGTTTCTCTCCCACCAATGCACATTTGGCTGTAGCAGTTTGGTATGGGTTTTCAGGTTTTTCTGTAGTCAGACACTGTGTATGTGTGTGGTCACACATGTGTGACTTCTGAGTTTTGTTTCATGCTTGGAATTAACTCACAATTGTAAAATATACTGTTTTAAGTGGCACTTTTATGGTTTTCTTTTTATCACGTTTAGCTCTTTATTTTGTCTTGAATTTATTTTTAGTACATTGTACAGTAGGGAACTATAATTTAATGAAGATCGTAAAATATCTTCAACTCACTTTGTTCCAGTTACTATGGTTATGTAACATATTATCCTAGAATTGAGTGGTATAAAACAATTTATAGTCATGGCACCTGTGGGTAAGAAATTTGGAGATGGCATAGTGAGGAATGGATGTCTTTACTTCCCAGTGTCTGCGGCCTCAGCTAGAAGAGTTAAACAGCTGGGGCATGGTGTAGCCAGAGTTCTTAGCTGTTTCTCTCCCTGTGTGTCCTTCCATGTGGTCTCTCCACTGTGGCAGCTTCAGGGCAGCCAGACTTACTGCACATTGGCTTAGAACTCCTAGTCCATGTAGAATGTGAATCCTGCAGTGTTGGGGGAGTGACAGATGGACAGACAAGTAGCATCTGCCTTGGGTTTTATGACCTAACCACAGAAGTCACATAGTGTTATTTCCTCTGTACTCTGTTGATCAGGGCAGTTACAGATGTCTAGAGAGGTACAGTGGAGAGGGAAGTAGACCACACTTCTTGATGGCAGAGTTTCCGTGTTTCATAGGAAGAGCACGTGGGATGAGATATAGATTGGCATGGCCATCTTTGGAAAATGATATCTGGTACACCTCTCCTCCATCTGAAATATACATTCAGTTTTCAAGGAATATAACTAGTGTGTAATGACTATATAAAGCAGATGAAAACCTCTGTTTTGGTATTAAAATCTGTGAATTAGGCAGTGGTTAGGGTGCTGGCCACATGCTCCAGCCTACATACACCGGACCTGCTGAACAACAACGACAACTGCAACAGTAACAAAAATAGCCAGGCCTTGTGATGGGCTGAGGCAAAAGAATTGCTTAAGCCCAAGAGTTTGCGGTTGCTGTGAGCTGTGACTCCATGACACTCTACTGAGGATGACAAAGTAAGACTGTTTCCCACAAAATAAAAAAAAATCTGAATTAAAAAACCTCACATTACCTAAAAAAAAAGAAAAAAAGAAAAGAAAAATCTGTGTGCTAGAATAATATTTTACCTAACTTTGTAAACTTCTAATTTTTTTTTTTCTTTTTTCCAGATGGAGTCTCACTTTGTTGCCCTTAGTAGAGTGCTTGGTATCATAGCTCACAGCAATGTCAAACTCTTGGGTTTAAGAGAGCCTCAAGCCTTAGTTTTTCTTTTCTTTCTTTTTTTTTTAATGTGTTTTATTTTTTTTTTGAGACAGAGCCTCAAGCTGTCACCCTGGATAGAGTGCTGTGGCATCACAGCTCATAGCAACCTCCAATTCCTGGGCTCAAGCCTCCCAAGTAGCTGGGACTGCAGGCACCCGCCACAACGCCCAGCCATTTTTTTTGGTTGCAGCCATCGTTGTTTGGCGGGCCGGATTCGAACCTTCAGCGCAAGTGTACGTGGCTGGCGCCTTAGCCCATTGAGCCACAGGCGCTGAGCCCCGGCCATTTTTTGGTTGCAGCTGTCATTGTTTGGCGGGCCCAGGCTGGATTCGAACCTGCCAGCTCAGGTGTATGTGGCTGGCGCCTTAGCCCATTGAGCCACAGGCGCCGAGCCTTTTTTTTTCTTTTTTTTGAGACAGAGCCTCAAGCTATTGCCCTAGGTAGAGTGCTGTAGCGTCACAGCTCATAGCAACCTCCAATTCCTAGTCTTAAGCGATTCTGTTGCCTCAGCCTCCCAAGTAACTGGGACTACAGATGCCTGTCACAATGCCTGGCTATTTTTTGGTTGTAGTTGTCATTGTTGTTTGGCAGGCTCCGGCTGGATTTGAAACCGCCAGCTCCCATATATGTGGCTGGTGCCTTAGCTGCTTGAGCTACAGGTGCTGAGCCCAGTTTTTCATTTTTGGTAGAGACAAGGTCTCACTCTTGTTCAGATTGGTCTCGAACTTGTGAGTGCAAGCAATCTACCTGCCTCAGCCTCCCAGAATGTTAGGATTATAGGTGTGATGAGCCACTGTGCTCAGCCAACTTTTGATATTTTTGTTTAAAAAAAAAAAAAAAAAGAAGAGCCTGGGAATGGCGGCTCATTCCTGTAATCCCAGAACTTTGGAAGGCTGAGGAGAGAAGATTACTTGAGTTCAGCGGTTTGAGACTAACTTGGGTGATATTTACAGCAAGATCTTGTCTTTACAAAAAAAAAAAAAAGAACTATATTTTCCAAAACAGAAATTATATAGAATTGTTTACATATTGACTTAAAGCAAAAATAGCAAATTCTTCTTCTTTTTTATTTTTTTTTTGAGACAGAGCCTTGCTATGTTGCCCTTGTTAGAGTGCTGTGGTGTCACAGCTCACAGCAACCTCAAACTCTTGGGCTTAAGTGATTCTCTTGCCTCAGACTCCCAAGTAGCTGGGACTATCGAATCCTGCCACAAAGCCCAGCTATTTTCTGGTTGCAGTTGTCATTGTTGTTTAGCTGGCCTGGGCTGGGTTTGAACCCAGCATGTGGCCAGTGCCGCAACCACTGTGCTACTGGTGCTGAGCTAAAAATAGCAAATTCTTATAGGATGATTAACCAGTTTTTTGATTATTTAAGTAACTTGATTTTTTTATACTTTATGATTAAGAAAAGAAAAGTACGAAGCACTTTCTGTGTATTCATTATATATCCAGAAAGGAAGAATAGACGATGGTTGCATTTAGCTCTTTGATGTATTAATATATTCTAATATATTTTTCTTTCTTTCTTTTTTTTTGAGAGAAAAAAAGCCTCAGTTGCTTGGGTTAGAGTGCTGTGACATCATAGCTCACAGCAACCTCACACTACTGGGCTCATGTGATCCTCTTGCCTCAGCCTCTTAAGTAGGTGAGCTATAGCTGTGCTCAAGTAGGTGGCTACAGGCCTGTGCCACCACACTTGGCTAATTTTTCTTTTTCTTTTTTTTTTTTTTTTGAGACAGAGTCTCACTTTGTCACCTTTGGTAGTGTGCCATGACATGATCACTCACAGCAACCTCAAACTTTTTTTTTTTTGAGAGTCTCACTTTGTTGACCTGGTAGAGTGCCATGGCGTAATAGCACAAAGCAAACGCAGACTCCTGGGCTCAAGCAATTCTCTTGCCTTAGCCTGTCTTGTAGCTGGGATTACAGGCACCCTCCACAATGCCTGGCTAGTTTTAGAGATGAGGTCTTGCTCTGCCTCAGGCTGGTTTCAAACTTCCCGAGCTCAAGCAATCCACCAAGCTCAAGCAATCCACCGTCTCTGGCCTACTTTTTTTTTTTTTTTTTTTTTTTTGCAGTTTTTGGCTGGGGCTGGGTTTGAGCCCGCCACCTCCGGCATATGGGGCTGGTACCCTACTCCTTTGAGCCACAGGTGCCGCCCTGGCATATTCTAATATTTCTTGTAATACTAGTGAGTGAATCTTATAATACTAGTGAATGTTGTTAGCTATGAGTTGTCTAAGTATAATTTTGTGTCCCTTCCTCCCTTCTCCCTCCTTTCTCCCTCCCTTCTCTCTCCTCCCTCCTCCTGGGCCTGGCTAATTAGAGTATAATTTCCTTTGGGTCTATGGCCAGTGATAATTTTCATGATTGATATAGTCAGACTTAATTAGCCATTAGATAGAAAGTATCATTATTAACTGATGAAAGTGTCAGGTCATCTGTTGGCATGTAGTTTTATCATGGCATTGATGTTCTTTGCTGATGTTCTGAAGGAAAGGAAATTTCAAAGGAATTGAGAGGATAGGTACAACCCCTGGTCATAAGTTTTGGGTAAAAACATGAGATACAATACTAATAAGAGAATGGCTGTGGAGAAGGTGGATATTTTGCTAAAATTGAGTTAATTCACACACACACGCTAGTGTTCTCTATTTAATCTCTGAAAAAGTAATAATTTTATTGAGCTAGCTTGCTTGCTTTCCTTTCCTTTCCTTTCCTTTCCTTTCCTTTCCTTTCCTTTCCTTTCCTTTCCTTTCCTTTCCTTTCCTTTTCCTTTTCCCTTTTCCTTTCCCTTTCCCTTTTCTTTTCTTTTACTCTGTTGCCCAGGCTAGAGTGCTGTGGGCAACCTCAAACTGTAGCCCACATCAGCCTCAGACTCTGGGGCTCAAGCATCAGTCTCCCAGAGTGCTAGCAATGCAAGTGTGAACCACTGTACCTGGCCTACTTCTTTGAATTTATATTTTACTTTCAAGCAGGGACTACCCATATGCCACATGCTGCCCAGGATGGCTATGAATCTGGCCCAAAATAAATTGTAAACTTGCTTAAAACATTGAGAATTTTTTTTTTTTAATGGAACTCTATTGCATGGTTCCTGAGTATGAACTTTGTAGATGACAGTGTTATGTTGCAGCATCAGGTAAAATAAACATAAATAAGCTCTCTGTATTTGTAGGCATGTGTGGCTTCAGTTTACAGCATATGGGGCTTCAATTGTGTTATCTTCCAAGTGCAGACTGTCAAATTGATACCCTCAGACATTACATATGCTTGTGATGCCTGCAGCTAATTAAGCCGACCATCCTCCTTTCTTCATGGGGGCCTGGTGTGCAGTGGCTGCAAACAGTAGCCTCCTTGGTAGTGTATGCAGCCTGTTGCTTGTATAGGTTGCTCTAAGGGACCTTGGAGACATTTCTTTCCAATACATGTTCATGTGTATGAACCTTAGACCTTGTGCTGTCCCCAATCTAAGCTCCAGACAGATTATGTGTGGTGTCTTTGGAAAGCCCCAGGGCACTGTGGCCAGGGTTCACATTGGCCAAGTCATCATGTCCATCCACACCAAACTACAGAACAAGGAGCATGTGATTGAGGCCCTTCGCAGGGCCAAGTTCAAGTTCCCTGGCCGTCAGAAGATTCACATCTCCAAGAAATGGGGTTTTACCAAGTTTAACTCAGATGAATTTGAAGACATGGGGGCTGAGAAGTGGCTCATCCCAGATGGCTGTGGGGTCAAATTCATCCCCAGTCGCGGCCCCCTGGACAAGTGGTGGGCCCTGTACTTGTGAGGACTTAACACTGTTTTTGCCTATCAATTGTGCCTACCAATGATAAATCCTACTTCTTGTCAAAAAAAAAAAAGGTAAGTATGCTTGTAATGACTTGGCAAGGCAGCGATTGTCCATATTTCAACCAACCATTATAGTGTTAGGCGTTTAATGTTATTTAGAAGTCAGGTAAACATTTATTGTTCTTTAGAAGTCAGCTAAGCATTCTTACATGATGATTAAGGATATTTCTACGCACATCACCTGCTGTGCTTTGTAGTCAGCCTCTGCCTTACCTTACATTGCAAGTAAGATGTGGAAGGGCTCAAACCTTGCTTTCTATTTTCCTGTCAATTAATTTTCACAATAAAAGTAAATGTAGGCTCAGCGCCTATAGTTCAAGTTGGCTAAGGTGCCAGCCACATACACTGAGCTGATGGGTTCAAATCCAGCCCAGGCCCGCCAAACAATGACAGCTGCAACCAAAAAATAGCCAAGCGTTGTGGCGGACGCCTGTAGTTCCAGCTACTTGGGAGGCAGAGCCGGAGACTCCCTTGAGCCCAGGAATTGGAGGTTGCTGCGAGCTGTGATGCAATGGCACTCTACCCAGGGCGACAGCTTGAGGCTCTGTCTCAAAGAAAAAAAATAAAAATATAAGTAAATATAGTCCCTTATTATTGTTTTAATCCCACTAGTCATCTATAATGTCTCAAAAGAAAACAACCCTCCAAAATAAAAGTTATAGATGAAGGAAGATTGTCAGTGAAAAGTGGATAAATAACTATTTTCTTGAGGTAAAAACTAAGGCACTCTGCTTAATTTGTAGGGAATTTGTGCAAGTTTTCAAAGACTGTAATTTGAAAAGGGATTACATGCAAAAAGGTGTTACTAAATTTGATGCATTGTATGAAGGATTGTGTTGGTAAGGACAAAATAGTGGAACTAAAAAAAGTCTTCACAAAAAAATTTTTAATTTTTATTTATTTATTTTTTATTGTTGGCAAATCATTGAGCATACAAAGAACCAGGTTACACTGCTTGCATTTGTTAGGTAAAGTCCCTCCTATAATTGTTTCCTGCCCCAAGAAGTGTGTCACACACTGTGACCCCCCAGCCCTTCTCCTTCCCTCTTCTCTGCTCCCCCATTCCTCCACCCCCCCCGCCCACCATGTACTAGCATCAGTTGTTCTCATAGAGAATTGAGTACATTGGATTCTTGCTTCTCTTGAGATGCTTTACTAAGAAGAATGTTTCATCGTCAGCAAAGAGGGAGAGTTACTTCCTCTGCCCCCATTTGGATGCCCTTTATTACCTTCTCTTGCCTGGCTAGAACTTCAGCACTATGTTGAACAGTAGTGGTGATAGAGGACAATCTCGTCTTTTCCACTTGTGAGTGGTAAAGCTTTCAGTTTTACTCTATTCAGTGTAATATTAGCTGTGGGTTTGTCATAGATGGCTTCGATCAGTTTAAGAAATGTGCCTCTATTCTTCAAAGAGTTCTGATTATAAAAGGATGTTTTTTGCAGTTTTTGGCCGGGACTGGGTTTGAACCCACCATCTCCAGTATATGGGGCCGGTGCCCTACTCCTTTGAGCCACAGGTGCCTCCCAAAAGGATGCTGAATTTTATCAAATTCTGTTTTTGGCGGGGAGTGGGTTTTAACCCACAATATCCAGTATATGGGGCCGGTGCCCTACACCTTTGAGCCACAGGTGCCTCCCAAAAGGTGGTTGATTTTTTTAAAATTCTGTTTTTGTTTTTTTTTTTTTTTTTTTTTTTTTGTAGAGACAGAGTCTCACTTTATCGCCCTGGGTAGAGTGCCCTGGCGTCACACAGCTCACAGCAACCTCCGACTCCTGGGCTTAGGCGATTATCTTGCCTCAGTCTCTGGAGTAGCTGGGACTACAGGCGCCCACCACAACGCCCGGCTACTTTTCTGTTTTGCAGTTCAGCTGAGGCTGGGTTTGAACCCGCCACTCTCGGCACATGGGGCTGGCACCCAACTCGATGACCCACAGGCGCTTCCTATGTTTTTTTTTTTTTTTTTGTAGAGACAGAGTCTCACTTTATTGCCCTCTGTAGAGTTCCGTGGCATCACACAGCTCACAGCAACCTCCAACTCCTGGGCTTAGGCGATTCTCTTGCCTGAGCCTCCCGAGTAACTGGGACTGCAGGCACCTGCCACAACGCCCAGCTATTTTTTTGTTTTTGCAGTTCTGCTGGGGCTGAGTTTGAACCTGCCACCCTCAGTATATGGGGCTGGTGCCCTAGTCGCTGAGCCATGGACGCCGCCTTCAAATTCTGCTTTTTGCGCATTTATTTGGAGGATCATATGGTCTTTGTTTTTGCTTCTGTTGATATGGTGAATTATGTTTATGGACTTGTATATGTTAAACCAGTCTTGCATCCCTGGGATGAACCTACTTGACTGTGATGTATGACTTTTAATGAGTAGCTGTAATCTATTGGCTAGGAGAGATGAGAAAGATACGAGAGTCTCTATCCAAAGAGAAATGTAGAAGAGTGAAATAGGGAGAGAATAAATGAGGCTAAAGTACTGTAACCAAAAAATACAGGAGCCCTTGCACTTGAGGAAAGTAAAAATGCAAGTTAAGAGAAGAACCAACCTTGGCTGGGCGGGGTGGCTCACGCCTGTAATCCTAGCACTGTGTGAGGCTGATGTGGGTGAATTGCTTGAGCTCACAGTTGGAGACCAGCCTGAGCAAAAGCGAGACCCTGTCTCTACTAAAAATAGAAAAACTGAGGCAAGAGGATTGCTTGAACCCATGAATTGGGGTTGCTGTGAGCTATGATGCCACATCACTTCACCCAGGGCAACAGTTTGAGACTGTGTATAAAAAAAAAAAAAAAAAAAAGGAAAGAACCAACCAAACCAATTGGCAAGACACAAAACACATTAATACAAAAAAGCTCTAATAACCAAAAATAAGCCACCTCAGAAATAAACCAAGGTACAAAAAAGAAAAAAAAGATTAACAACAAGAAAAAATAAAGAAGGTAATGCCTGTGGCTCAGTGAGTAGGGCGCATATACTGAGGGTGGCGGAATCGAACCTGGCCCTGGCCAAATTGCAACAACAAAAAAATAGCCGGGCGTTGTGGCGGGTGCCTGTAGTCCCAGCTACTTGGGAGGCTGTGACAAGAGGTTGGAGGTTGCTGTGTGCTATGATGCCATGGCACTCTACTGCGGGGCAAGAAAGTGAGACTCTGCCTCAAAGAAAAAGAAAACCATACCTTGTAAAATGCTCTGTTCTTCTTTTCCTCCCAGGGGGTAACATTTAAATAAATAATATTTGTATTTAACGTAAGTATGTATCCTTACAATAATAGGCATCAAGCATGATGGAACCATGTGTGATACCTGCCGCCAGCAACCAATCATTGGCATTCGATGGAAATGTGCAGAGTGTACAAATTATGATTTGTGCACAGTGTGTTACCATGGAGATAAACATCACTTAAGACATCGCTTTTACAGAATTACCACACCAGGAAGTGAGCGGTAAGGGAAATAATTTTTTTCTTCCATCATAATTCCTTTTTTGTATTTGTTTTATACTACTGAGCCTTAAAATAGGATGAGCAGATAGCTTTTTTTTTTTTGATACGGAGTCTCAAGCTGTCACCTTGGATAGAGTGCTGTGGCATCACAGGTCACAGCAACCTCCAACTCGTGGGCTTGAGCGAGTCTCCTGTCCCCGTCTCCCAGTAGCTGGGACTACAGGCGCTCGCCACAACGCCCGGTCATTTTTTGGTTGCAACCGTCATTGTTGTTTGGCGGGCCCGGGCTGGATTCGAACATGCCAGTTCAGGTGTACGTGGCTGGCGCCTTAGCCCGTTGAGCCACAGGCGCCGAGCCGAGCAGATAGCTTTTGACCATTAATTTAGTATCAAAAGGTAGTAGATAGCAGGTTGGAAAATAAGAGAAGAGCTCTGTGAGGATGCAACTTGTATTTATTTTTTCAAGGTGATTTGGGCTGTTCTTTCTCTGCCTTAGAGACGTAGCACTACTCTACATTTGGAAATGTAAGGGCAGCCCAATTTTCTTTCTTACTTTTTTTTTTAGAGACAGAGTTCTTACTTTGTCTCCCTCGGTAGCGTGTGGTAGCGTCACAGCTCACAGCAACCTCCAGCTCTTGGGCTTAGGCGATTCTCTTGCCTCTGCTTCCTGAGCAGCTGGGACTACAGGAGCCTGCCACAACGCCTGGCTAATTTTTTTGTTGTTGCAGTTTGGCCAAGGCCGGGTTCAAACCTGCCACCCTTGGTATGTGGGGCCGGCGCCCTACTCATTGAGCCAAGGCAACGTCCAGCCCAATTATTTTCTTTTCTCACTGTGCCTGTCATTCTGTTAATTGGTACCCGATGAACAGTAGGGCCCATTGATTGAGTCAACAGGCATTTATTAAGGCTACATGGCAGCTGCTATGTTTGTGGACATTTTGCAATTAATAGGATACATAGTCTTAAGGTGTTTAAAAGTTAAAGGAAATAATTGGATCAGTGATAATTTTCATGTGGTGTTTTGGATTGTTGTAGAGATAAGAATTATTCTGGGGTACACCTATATATACCCTGAGGCTAGAGGCCTAGAGGAGGAGACGGGGAAAGACCGGGAGAGGAACGGAGAGAGCTTCTCTCTCCCCACTTGAAATCTCTCCCTCTACCAGGAGCTTTGTTGTTTTCTGTATTCTTTTCTGTAAATCAATTCTGTCTTACCACGGAGGGGTGGGGGTGGGGAAATAATGTAATGAAGAATAATAAAATACATGTATTTAAAAAAAAAAAGAGTGCCAACACTAAGGTGGAAGGGAGAGGTCCTGCCCCCTTTTCCCCTTCCCTCTCCTGCCACCATCTGTTCTCTTCTGTTTCCCCATGGATTCTGAGCTCTGTCCCTATCTTGAGAGTTGCAGAGATGAGAGCTGGGAAGGAGGCTTTGAGTATAGGTGCCCCACATGCATTAGCACGTTAAATACGGTCTCCAGCCTGGGTGGTAGGTTTGCTTGTCCCAGATTTATGTATGTGGAAACAGACTCGGGGACGTAAGGAAACCTGCCATCACCACAAAGTGCAGATACCTGGTCCCTAATAAGTTGATTTTCCTACATACGGGAAATGGAATTTTCCATGCTCGTGGAGTGGGGTTGCTGGGGAGAACGAGAAGAACGAATTCTGGTACAAGGCCACGAACAGGGAAGGAAAGGGTTGGGGAAGAATCTTGTAGTGGGGGAGAGAGGAAAGGAGTTTAGACTTGTCATTAGCTGCGCCTAATTGCTTCTTTTGGCATATGTTTTGCACGTATGCATTTTGCAGTTTGGCGTGTCTCTCATCTCCCTCTGCTGCTCTAAGCATCTTCAGGAATTGTATTCCTCTCATCCTCTAACCCCCATAGTTGTGGAAGAATGAGCATTAAATGCTGAGAACTGTCCCTGAACGTATCATCACAGTGCTATTGGTACACATGGAAAGAGCCACAGAGAAAGTGGCAGACAACAGGATTCTCAAATGTATAGCTGCACCAGACTTTGCAGTTGTTTCTTTTGGGAATACAGTGGACAGTACTTGTTATCCCATTTAAAAATTATTTGTACTCAAAATTTATTAATTTGGAGTTACATGGAGATATGATGAACTAGATTCTAGGGATGAATTAGGTAAAGATGAGGCCCCCAAGATGGTGTGAGGCATTTAATTTTTTTTTTTTTTTTGCAGTTTTTGGCTGGGGCCGGGTTTGAACCCACGATCTCTGGTATGTGGGGCTGGCGCTCTACTCCTTGAGCCACAGGCGCCGCCCTAATTTTTAACACTGAATTTACATACATTCAAAACTACTATTAGGATAACGTTACTCCTACCCAATTCAATGTCTATTCAATAAAGAGAAAAGAGTGAAAATTACTTCTGGCTTACAGTGTCTTGCGTCCAACTCTCCATAAATCTTCAACAGTAAATATTAAGGCCATTGTCATTACTGGGAAAGATATTGAGAACTAGTTTATTTGTTTCTTGTGTTTGGCTTTTGTGGCATTGTTTGTTGTATATTTTAATCATCTTTTGGATGCACTTGATAGCTTTTCTGATATGCTGTGAGTTGATTTAGAGTGTGAGGTTTATAGGGGTTCATTCTTGCACTGCTTTTCTGTACTTCATAGCAATTTTTCATCCAGTAAGTGCCCAGTACAACCACAATACAACCACCAAAATAAGGACATTAACAATTATACATTCCTGCTCTCTAATATGCAAACCCCATTCTAGTTTTGCTAATTGTCTCAATAATGTACTTTACAGCAAAATGCATGACATCTAAGGACACGCACGATCTGACATATGTTAACTTTAGCTTTTTTTGATTTCTATTTTATGTGAAAACCAAACACTCAACACAAAATAAGCTGCAGCTTCTAACCAGGTGTTAGTCTTAATAAAGAGGGTGTATACCAATATGTTTAACTCGGCACACCCTTAAAAAAGCAGCCCTGTTTATGTTTGCAATGAACAAACAGAGTTGAGTCATCATGTGTTAGAAATTTGTTTTTGGTAATACAGTTCAAACAAACTTCAGGATGTTCTTTTCTTGGGGCACTTCAATTCGGAGGCTGTCTACTCATGACAGTATCACAGTGCTGACTGGAGAAAATTGGTCAGCCTCAAGAATAGATTGTTCCAGGCAGCCGTCAGGCATCTACATACTGACATTCAAGGTGGCCATCACCTGCAGAAGAAATAAGAATGAGAGATGGCAGGTAGCCCTGGGGTCTGTTCTTCACCTTGCCCCTTCCTTGTGCTACATGCTATGAGGGTCTTGTGCCCTTGTCACCAGGAATCACTGGGTTATAGTAAGAAACCTACCTGTGTATAAAATGAGAATCCGAGCACAGACTGCCCCAGAGTGAGGAAGGTTGATAGAGGCATAATTGAGAGCTACTCCAGGCTGAGAGGGGCCAGGCATAGCGGCAAGGTGAAGTCTGGATGAAATACGAGCGGGGTGACAGTTCATATAAATCTCTGTGCCTCAGAGCCTTGGTGATGACAGAATAGAGGACAACGTATCTTTCCATTTCAGTTTGGAAAAACTAACAATAGCATCTAGTCAGACAGATTCAAATCCAAGTTTTAAATTATTTAACCAGGTTTCTTTCTAAGCTATCTTGCTTAGAGAGAAAACCCTTTGATGGAAATATGCATTTTCTCCTCATTGGATTATAGGCACAACAACTGCCCTCATTGCTTTCTTCTTTTTTTAAAGCACCTGTGTTATGTCTGGGACTGTGCTTGATGCTGGGCATCCAAGGATGAGAAACAGTCCTTGTGCTAAGCAGTTCAAAGAACTTTTCATATGCCAAGGACACAGGGTAGTAACTCATGCAGCGGTAACGGAGCGTACAAATGTCAGGGGTGGCTCAGAAAAGGGGGTTGTAGTTTACTGAAGGAAGCATTTTCAGTTTCACATTTCAGAATAATTTTTCCTCTGTCTCTATTTAGTTTGATTACTTTATCAAACTTAGGATTATTTTTGCCCTTAGAACCTAGTGTTGTCTAAATTTGGAAGAGGGCAAACCTGCTTAAATAGAAAAGGATCACTCTTTTTCTTTTTTTCCCCTTTTTAAAAAAATTTTATTATCTCTATCATTAAATCATAGCTGTGTACAATAGTGCAATAAAGGGAGTACAATGTGCTGGTTTCATATACAGTCTTAACTATTTTCATCAAACTGATTAACATAGCCTTCCTGGCAATTTCTCCGTTATTATATGAAGACAATTGTATTCTGCATTCAGCAAGGTTCGCCTGTAGAATCGCTCTTTTTCTAATGCGTGCGTGTCCATACCTGTGTCATGAGATAGCAGGACCCCCACACAGTCGATTTCTGGAGCGTGGTGAGGATACTTGGGCAAATAGGAATGGGGCCAACAACAGGCTTTGTATCTCTCTGGAAAACCACAACGAAGTCTGTTCTCGCCAGCTGCTGAGTGTGCGGTCACAGGTATATTGGAGCCCAGGTATGTGAGTAGTAAAATCTCAGGAAAGGGAAGATGAGGAGTGTGTAGAGAGGGTGGTTTTTTAGAGGCAAGTCAAATACTGCTTTATTGTTAGCAGAAGAAGGGGGAATGGAAAGTGAGCTCCAGATTTAGACTCCCAGGTTCAACTCCTTCTTCCTCCTTGGGATGACCCCCTTGAGAACATTCCTTGATCTTTCTTCCTCCTTGGGATAACCCCCTTGAGAAAATTCCTTGATCTTTCTAAAATTCAGTTTGCTTATGTGTAAAATATGGTCTTTTGAATGTCAAATAAAATATTCCATGTAAGCCCCTTACTTAGCTTGCTGTGTGCTTGCTAGGGATGAGGATGGGAGGGATGATGAAGATGATAATGGTAACAATGAAATGTGACCATTTGTAAAGGAGTCACATAGTGGATAAAGTGGACGTGGTCTCTGGTCTCCTAAAATGTATAGACAAGTAAGTAGGCAATGATAGTGTAATAAAATAGGTGCTGTCACAAGGGAAATTAAGAATGTTCTGTGAGCTATAGGAGTCTCAAGTCCACACCTGAAACATCAGGGAAGGCTTCCTTGAGGAAGAGATATCTAAACAGAAATGTTAATTCCAGGTAAATAAGTATAATTTGATCAGAGAAGAAGAGGGTAGGGAGGGAGAGAAGAGAAGAGTACAAGGGAAGACACAGAGGAGTGAAACGCATCGTGATCTCAGGTCACAAGTTAAGTTAAAAGCCCGGAGCGGTGGCTCACACCTGTAATCCTAGCACTCTGGGAGGCCCAGGGGGTGGTTTGCTTGAGCTCAGGAGTTCAAGACCAGCCCGAGCAAGATTGAGACCCCTGTCTCTATTAAAAATAAAAAACTGACTAGGTATTGTGGTGGACACCTATAGTCCCAGCTACTCAGGAGGCGGAGGCAAGAGGATCGATGAGCCCAGGTGTTTGACGTTTCTGTGAGCTGCGATGCCACGGCAGTCTACTCAGGGTGACAGAGTCAGACTCTGTCTCAAAAAACCAAAACAAAACAAACCCCCTTCTCCCCACAAAACAACAAAAGCTAGGAAGGCTGGACTAGGCCACCATAAGACAAGATGAGGAGCTATGAGGAGTGAGACCGAACCACGTGGGAACAAGGACTGTAGTTCAAAGTATAGACTCAGAACTAAATTCTAGCAGGCCTGGGGAGCCCCTGTGAAGTTTTAGGCAAATGAGAAATGGACAAATTTATATTTTTGAAATGTGATGGCCATGTGTAGAACAGCATGAAAGGCCTGAGACTAAGACTAGAAGCTCAGTTGGATTGTTGCAGTAATGTGAGACCTGGGTTGGCTTGAATTAGGAAGTGCTATTCACTGTAGGAAAAACAGATAAATATGAGATATATTTAGAAGATAGAATGAGTGACACTTCACTGTAGATCGTATGTGTGGGGGAAAGGAGGGAGAGTTTGGGATGAGATACTATTAGGATCTGATTACTAGGATACTATTACTATCTGATTTTGATAATGGAGTACTTTACCTTATCTGCCGTTAAAAGGGTTTTGGCAGAAAGCATTAAGATATCCTAGGTCAAGAATTCAAACCAGTGTTTCATAAGGTGTGTTCCTTAGCTGAGCAGCACCAGCGTCACCTGAGAGCAGGTTACAGATGCAGATTCTTGGGCCTTACTCTATAGCTACTAGATTAAAACCTCTGGGGGGAGCATTGAGCTAGTTCTATTTTAGAAGCCTTTGGAGGGAGTCTGATGCATGCTAAGTTTAAGAGCCACTGATTTGAGTCATCATTCAAAAGAAGAGCAGCCTGAAAAATGAGACTTTAGTTCTGCTTCTCCACCATTCTTTGGAAACTATTTTGCATTGAATTATGTGATTTTTCTTAGGCAAAAACTGGCTGAAGAATGCAAGATGCCCACAGCAGTTTCAGGTGTCAATCCAAGCCCAACAAAGGCAAGACGGGGCAGATTCTTCCCACACCATTTATTAAAGAGTAAGGGGTCTTTTCCCAGAAGCACCGCAGCACACTTCTGCTCACATCTCCTTCACCAGAATTGTATCACATGCCATGAAAACCCACTTATTGGTAAGGGAAATGATTCTAGCTTGATTGGTTTAAAGTACTTTCAACCAACTGGGGCACATTAGGGTTAAAGCTCAGGGATCTCACACGGGAGAGTAGAAACATGAAAAAAGTTATTTTTTGAAGGTGAAAAGGTCAAGGACAGATCTTGGGGACATATCCACTTACATCACTAAGGTGCCAGCTGCTGGGACACAGAACACACGAGGAGGTGCAGAAATTATGAGAATCGTGATGTGTTTGATGTTAGATGTAAAGCATTTTGGGCCCTGTCAGATGTACAAATGAAAATATTCAGGAGGCAGTTGGTTATGGGGATGTGAAGCTCTAGGGAAATTTCTTAGCTGAAGACTATTTGGGAATCATGCATTTAGAGTCAGCAATTATAGTGAAGGGAGTGAACGAACTCACCCATGAAGAGTATGCATACCATGAAAAGAGGAAGGTCGCTAGGAGAGCTGAGAGGAAAGTCAGCATCTGAGGGAAGGAATGTGAGGTGGATCTGAGGAGGAGGCTGAGAAACATGGCCCCAAAAAGCAGAAGAAAAACTGTGTGTGCAGGATGGAGGAGAAAGCAAAAGTATTTGATAAGGCAAGAGTGGTCAACTATTTCAGGTGCTAAGACAGTTCCTGTAAGGCAAGGGCTGAGAAGTGTGAATTGTCCATAGCAACAGCTGTGTGCCATCCATCCATCAGTAACTAGATCATGAGAAAGGGAGACACCCTGATAGAACACTAATGTATCACTGAAGGGACAATTGGTTGTTAAAAATGAGAAATGAGATAGGAAGTCAGTTGAGGCCTTGCTTGCCCAGCCAAGAGCTAGAGTGAAAGGGAATGAGGAGAGAAATTCTCCATGACTCAGAGGAGAAGAAAGAAAAAGATGATATAGAAATTTAAGAACTCTGGGAGCATACTGTTAAGACACATTAAACTAATAGAAGATAATGAAATGCTTATTTGAGTAGAAAATTATTGTAATTGCAATTAGAAGTCAGAGATATTAAAGATTAACCCACTATCTTAATAAACGATCAAATGCAGGATGACATTACATCTTAAAAGCTATGTGGTGCAGTTTAGAGGGCAATGGTAGTCCTCCAAGAATAATCTGGACACTATATTTGACAGTGATGACTTCCTAGGAAGGGCTTGGCTGAGTATATACTTCTAAATTGCCCTCTATAATAATGTGCAGTCATTAACTGTCCTTTTTGTCTGTGCCCTGAAAGTTACCAAATTAAAGTTGCCTTTTAAGTGCTGAATGATCCAACTGAAGGAACACTCAGTTCATGTCATTTTATGAAATACTTTATCATTTAATTTAGAATACTGCTTCTCCCAGAATAGTTCTATTTATCTCATCTAAGTCATCAATTGCTGTGAAGACAAATGTGAAAAATAAGATTTTTAAAAAACCTCTGATTTTTATCAGAGAAGATGGAATTTAAAAGTAAAACTACTTGATAGATGAAAGAAAATGCAGAGATCACAGTACGATAATTAGCAAATCAACTTCATTTTCAGTCTTGAATTTTCTGAGTTTGTTTTTGTCTTGGCATAGGATGCTGTCAAATTTAGATGCTTCTGTGTTTTTCCATTAAGAATTCATTCTCTGTGTAGTAGAGAATTTTTTTTGTAGTGTCAGCAAATATAAGTACAATCACAAATATAGATTTCTTCTTATATTCTTCTATTATCAATCATCCTTTATGAGAATTTAAGTATAAAATGAAATTAATATTCTTATGTCTCCTATTTCTAATAAAGAGTTCTTGTTTTCATTTTGATACATTTTATAAGTAAAATTTACTAGTAATTTATTAGCTGTATCTGATCATAATTTGTCCTAATATTCAAAATTGTGATTAGTTCTTCTTGATCTTGGAGCTACTATTGAATAGTATAGTGTTTTTCAAACCTCTTTATCTCATGGAAAACTTCAATCTATAGTTAAACTTCTATGGCACACTTAAATTATGTTGATCAAACAAAAGTGTAATAAAAAGAATATACTTACTGTGCTTTGAACGCCGTTCAAAAATAATTTAATTAATGGACTTTAAAAATTTTCATAGCACACTTAAAATCCTCTCAAGGGCCACCAGTGTGCCACGTCACACCATTTGAAAATCTCTGGAATACTGTAGCTCTCAAGTAGTCACCCAAGCACGTTTCTACTCATATTTAATTGTTCTCCATACTTACAGAAGATTTTCCTATGACATTACCTGAATTTATGTTTCATAGTTGAAATGTCAAGAAGCTTGAGTTGCTTTCATATTTTTTTCCTCAGCATGCAAAATTGAGTTGTCTAAAATTTGTGTTAATACTGGTGAACCAATCATATTTTATTAGTTCAGTTTGGGTAAGGTTAATTTGCCACTGATAGTGATGTATATAGTATCACCACCACCAGCAAAACCTGGCAAAATAGTCAGAACAAACTTTTTAGAACTCTGGAAATTAGCCAAAGGCTTGTGAAAGAGGAAGCATTTATTTAAGAAAAACTGGTGAATGTTGGTAAGAACAGCAAGGTTTGTGGTATTTTAACTTAATGTTAATCTCACTTCCCACTCCCCAGCTCAGCAATAGTCTTGGAACAACAACAAGAAGAAGAAGAAGCCTGTATTCCCACTACCAGAGGGAGCAGACCAGAGATAGGGCTCTTTCAAAGCTTCCTTCCCAAAGAATCAACATTATTTGATTTGTCTGATGATTCCCCATTAAGATCCAACTGGAAAGACTTGTCCTTATTTGACTCAACTCAAGCTTGCTCAGTGCTAAATGTATCTTCCCAGAGAGGCCATTTATTGATAATATTTACTGGCAAATATTTTGACATCATAATGCCAGAGGTGTTGGTTAGCAGTTGAGGCAAAAATAGATTAACCAAAGACTTAAAAGAAAAAACAAACAAACAAAAACACAACTGAGGAGTGAGGTATGGATAGGGACTTTAAAAAGCTCTGATGTGTTCTGAGAATGTAAAGGTCATGCATATGTTTAAGGCTGTGTGCACACTAAGGAAAGATCTGAGAAGGCCCTGAGCTCGTATTGCTCTGGCTTAACTTGAAGCTCTGAACAAGCGGAAAGTGGAAACAAGGCAGACTGGTAAACTGAATGTAGGAGGTATGCCTCAATATGCACACAAAGCCCATCAGTAAATATAAGGAGATTTATTGCTTTCAGGCACCTATGAAATTTTTGCCTACACATTATCTGATCACTAAGCTAATGGAATGG
Organism: Perodicticus potto; assembly: GCA_963574655.1. Classification (NCBI taxonomy): domain Eukaryota; kingdom Metazoa; phylum Chordata; class Mammalia; order Primates; family Lorisidae; genus Perodicticus; species Perodicticus potto. The sequence goes on along the minus strand of CAUYRH010030323.1, from coordinate 9,903 downwards.
AGATTTCAATGGCCACACACAACAAAGAATAAAGTCTTTACAGGATTAGTATATCAATATCACTAAGTAAAGAACAGTACTAACTGGTGAATTCTAACAAATATTTAAAGAATCACTAACACAAATCCTTCACAAACTTCCCCAATCTCCCCCCTAAACAAGAACAGAACACCTCTCAACTCATTCTGAGACTATTCTTACCCTTATACCAAAATTGAAGCTATCACAAGGAAAGGAAACTATAGACCAATATCTCCTATAAATGTAGACACCAAATCCTCAACAGGATACCAGCAAAAAGAACTCAAGACATATAAAGACAAGAATACATCCCAACCAAATAGGATTTTTATCTCAGAAATACATGAGTGTTTCAACATTTGAAAATTAATGAACATAATACATGTATACTACATTAAACAACATGACTTATCATCTCAATAGACAAAAGTCAAAACAAAACAAAATACATATTTGACAAAATTCTATACCCTTTCAGAGTAAAATACTCCAGAAACTAGGAATCGAAGGGAATTTCTTTAGCCTACAAAGACATCTATAAAAAATCTACAGTTAATAATCATAGTCAAGGTAAACGACTAAATTCTTGTCCTCCAACACCAAGAAATATGACAAGAATGCCCTGTGATGGTTAATTTAATGTCTCAACTTGACTGGGCTTCAGGTTTCCCAAACATTTGTTGAGGCATTATTTGGGATGTGTCTTCCAGAGTGTTTCTAGCTGAGATTAACACTTGAATAGATAGACTGAGTAAAGACGATGGCCTCCCTGGTGCAGAAGAGCCTTAGACTATCATTTGGAAACTTGAAAGACGAAAAGATAAAGTAAGGGAGAATTTGGTTTCTCTGAGTATTTTTGGCTCAGTCATTGGTCTTCTGTGCCTAGACAGGGACTTACACCATTAGCTTTCTTGTTTCTCAGGCCTTTGCACCTGGACTGAAGATATGCCACCAGCTTTCTTGGATGTCCAGCTTGCAGAGAACAGATGGTGGGACTTCTCAGCCTCCACAGCCACAGGAAGCTCTTCCTTAATCTCCCTTGCTCCCCTGTTAGCTCTGTTTCTCTGGAGAACCTGACTAATGAAAGCACCTTTAACTCCTCTGCTTGCATAGCATTTGCTCTTATCCGTTGGCCAAAGCAAGTCACACAGTCAAGTCCAGAGTCATTGTAGGAATGGACTCCCCACAGGTGCAGGGAGACAGATTCAATCAGCCATTTTGCAGGCAATTTACCATATTGGGCAAACTTTTCCTTATTTATCTATTCTTTAAGGGATATAGAATAGATAGATAAGTTTCTGAACAACTCTCCATGGATGATAATAGTCCCCTATGTTAGTTGTTTCCCTGGAACAAGGAGTATTACCAGAGTTTATCTTCCATCTTCTGTAGGGTATTTTGAAGTGTGGTGGCCTCAAACATATTAAATACCAGATTTCTATAAACTTTTCTTTTCCTTGGGTAATTAGAATTGTAGGAAGATGTGCTTAAATATGAAGTGTGTCTGACAGTCATCTGAGTTACAAAGATCATAAATTTGGATGTTCTTGGCATCTAGAATACTTACAGCTTTCAGATTTACTGATTTATAAAATAGTTATAAAGTACTCTGTATGTGTTGGTTAGCTCTTTGTAAAATTTTGTAATGAATATTTGGTAAATAAAGGTACATTTAGCTACAATTTCCCAGTTTCCCTGGATTGAGTGACTCTATAGGCAAGATTTGGGACACTCTGTCTTAGGTACCACAACCACAGAAGTCGTACCATGACAATGATACAGGAGTAGCAGCAAGCATAACAACTATCAATCGAATTATTTAATTGAATTAATTAATTCAATCCTCATAAAACTCTGAGTGGAGACACAGAGATATTATGTCAGAACACTGAAGTGGAAAGGACCTAGTGGTCCTTTTAGTAGTAGTAGTCTGCAGATCACCCCATGGGTTCTGCTGTGGACAGAAATATCCTCTGAATTGTGCCCCTAGATGTCTGTATCATCCTCAAACTCAGCAGGTACCTTTTTTTCACCTATTGTTCCCTTGTACCTAGAGCTTCCTTTGGCAATATTTTGCTTTCTGGAAAATGAACCTACCTGTTAAATTCAGAAGGCAAATGTGCATACATATTTAGAAAAAAATATACTGTGTAGGCTGTGAGGCTGCAGAAAACCTCCACCAGGCCAAAGCTGTTGCCAAGATGGGACACTCTACAATCTTCATGATCACACAAAGGAAGAGTTACTAACTCAGAATAATGTCTGGACTAGTAGAATCTTCTAATGTGGAGGTCTTTCATTAGTTTGGGGAAGTGTTTCATTATTGTATGTTTATCCTTACCTATTGAGGGAAAAAGAAGAAATGCTATCTAGAGAGAGGTATGAGAGGTGTGGTGGTAAGGATCATATTCAGAAATATACATTCCAATATTGCTCTGGGGGAAAGCTGATCACAGAACTACATTTATAGAGGAATGACCAGATATATATAGTATCAGTAAGTCTCAAGCCAATCAAATGCCATCTCATCAGAGACCTTTGCAGACCCTCTAACTAGAGCCATGCCCCAGTCACACTTATTTATTGTACATTTCTTCTTCATAGCACTTAGTTCCTCAAGTGATCTTATTTTCCCGTTTACATGTCTGTTCCTTCTCTTCTTTCCAGAACGTAAGAGCTTATATGGAGGTCAGGACCCTTATCTTGTTCTCTCCTGCATTTGATGACCATAGAGTAGGAGAACATCTATATAGTATTTACTTTTTTGTGAGCGCAACAGTATACTACATATACCTTAAATTTAATGGTAATACAGGAATAATTATATGTACAATAGATAGACTTTTCCCTTTCTTAAAGAGGCCTTCAAAATTCACGCTCTTCTTAGAATCTCTTGTAGAACTACAAACTGACCAAAGTTATAGTCCTTTCACCTCAAAGGAGGTCCTTGCTTCTGTTCAGGAACAGTCATTCATAGTAGATGTGACTCTTTCCTTGACTACATTATTAAGTTTTTAGCAGTCTAAAATTTGTAAAAGCTCCAAAGAGTAGGGAGGTGTTAGTAACTGGGACTTACACAGGGGACTAGGAGGTGAGTGGGGAAAGTAGCAAGTAGCAAGGGGTCATCTTGCAGAAAGAATTAATAGAACATCATTAACTGCTATACCTTAGAAGGGGTTATAATTCTGATCATTTCTCCAATCCTGACACTTCTGGCTGATCACCTGTCACAGTACCTTCCACCCAATGAGTGGATTCACTCTGGGGAATAGAATAAGATGCCTTAGGCCAGACTCAGTGCAGACTCTCTGGATTGGTTGGAATGAAGCCAGCTTCCAGAACTGGAGGTGAAACAAGGTATAGACAGGAACTATGAAGGTATAAACTATACCTTGATACCAGGATGTCTCCTCATTCCAACTTAGAATCTTGCATATGTACAATCTTGTTTTTACATTTGGTTTCAAAAAGACCAGGCAGCTTAGTAGTATGTTACCTCAATTTATCAAATACACATGTCATTTCAGGAAACCTACAATAGCAGCTCCCACAATGGTTGAAAGAGTTTGAGTACCACAAAATATTTATCCTCCTTCTTTAAGTGACTTTTAGTTCCATGAAAAGGCAACCCAACCCAACCCCAAACAAAACCAACCACAGATCCCAAACTTTCAGAAACAAAGGTTTCGTAAGACTTGTGAACTACCAAGTACTTTAAAGAAGTTGCATAACTCAGCTCCATTGCTGACAGAATACATATGGTGTAGGAATTTGGAGAGGAATTTGCAAGTCAGAGTTTCAATCTAGACAAAGGCTAGCACTCTTTGCTAGTCACCAGAGGAAGCCTTTTCTTACCAGTGAGGAAGGCAGGAGCTCTGAGCAGATCACCATGTTACTACATCACTTTGTACTTTAGCAAAGAGGAAAAGGGGATACATATATTGAATAAAATAATTGCCCATATCATCCATGTGTAGATTAAAACTGGCTCAGGGTGGTATGTACAAAAAGGCATTTGGTGTTTTCAGGAGGCCCACTGGGCTTGGGAAAAGGTAAGCTGTATTTGAACCTTAGCTCTGCTACTGAAGGGACTTGAGCTCTTGAGAAACAGTAAAATTTCTCTGTCTCTCTGCTTTCATCCATATTGTCTTTCATCTGCCCCATTTAAGGTCAAGGGCCACGTTGCCATGTGTTTGAAGTATTGTGAAAAAGGATAAAATTCTGAGTATATTATACTCAGATTCTAGATATGCAAGGTCCGAGAATACTGAGAGAGAGCTTTAAGACGTGTGGCCTAGAGTGTGCAGAGGAAAGATGGATGGCAGACACAATCACCTGCAAACATCCCCTTCAAACACGACATGACAGATGGCGCTCGGCCAACTCATGCTGTTGCCCCTTCTCATCTCCCTGCTCCATCTTCCCCTTCTCGCCCCGAAAGATTAGACTTCACAAAAGACTTTGAGTCAGAGGGGTGCATTTGTTACAGTGTAGAGGGAAGGGATAACATTCTGCAAGTATTTGGAAAACTGTTGCCTGTTTTCACACCTGTATTGTTTAAATATGTCTTTTAGTTATCCCAGTACTAGCTTGGATTTGTATCTTCATAATTTAAAAAGAAAATAGTACCATATAAAATCAACTATGCATGATATATGTGGATCTGCGTTAGTAAGAAGTCAATGTAATTTGTTACTGACCTCTTACTTTTTTGACAGTTTTTCACCGATTAAAAAGGACAACTTATCCTTTGATTAAGGAGTGCTTAATAATGGAGTATTTAGTGTGTTCAGAACTCCTAATTGAGTATAAACGCTACTGACATCCACAAGATTTACTTGTAAGAAAATGAAGTGTGTGGTAAAGCTGTTGAACTTATTAGGTCAAGTCCTAAGAGGACTTTAAAAAGAGATTCAACATGAGTGGAGAAAAGTATAACAATTAGACTGGAGTTAGTTGGAACAATAATTGAAAACATTTGCTCCAGCAAAACCCTAGCAGTTACTAGATACTTCTTATTCTAATTGTCTACTAAGTAAAAAAAAAAAAAAAGTAATGTTGGTAAATATTCTTATTTTTAGATTTAATGTAGTAGTCATCTTTTTTATTTTTAAAATAATTTTTTAATTTTAGGATGATTTCAGGTAGTAGAAAATTTCCTTCTGCCCCACGCCTATTTTTCCCTATTAGTAACATCATGTATTTCTACATGTGTATGGAACATTTGTTACAATGAATGAACAAATAAATATTGATATGACATTTTAACTAAAGTTTGTGATTAATGCTGATTTCTTTCATTTTTATCAGTGGTCCTGTTTCCGTTTGAGGATCAATCCCCAGCAATGTATCATATTACATTCAGTCCTCACATCTCCCTAGGCTCTTCCTGGCTATGAAGCTTTCTCAGACTTCCTTTGTTTCTGATGACCTTGACAGTTTTGAGTACTGGAGAAATATATTATACCATGTTCCTCAGTTGGGACTTTTCTGATGTTTTCCTCATTATTAGACCGGGTTTACAGGGCTTTAGAAAGAAGATCCTACAGGCAAAGTGTCATCCCCATTACCTCATACTGAGGGCATCTACCATCAACCTGGCTTCTCACTGCTCATGGGTACCTCGATTACCTGGCTGAGCTAGTGTTTTTCAGGTTCCTTCACTGTGAAGCTATTCTTTTTCTCCTTTTCCATACTGTATTCTTCTGAGCATAGAGTATTTACACAATTTATTTGGAATTCTTCTGTATGAGAGATTTTTCTATTCTCTCCTATTTATTTATTTGTTCAGTTATTTCTATATATATATCATTATGGACTTGTATTTTTTTTTTTTTTGGATTATAAGCCAATACCTGTTTTGTTGCACAAATTTTCTATCTTTGACCTTTGAGGGCTCTTTAGTTGCCTACTATGTTCTTTTCCACTCCCCATTATTGTGGAGTTTTTTCCTTTCTTTCCTTTTATTTTTTTCCCTTAGCACATTTTTACTTTCTAGCACTACAAGATACTATAGTCTCATCTTAAATATTTTCAGCACCAGTCCTAGAATCAGCCTTTTTTCCAAGGAAAAAGGATTCCTTTTACTGGAAAATAGTATTAGAAAATAAGATCTGGATGTGAGTTGTGTTAGTCTGTACTGGGATGGTGTTGTTTTTAGGAATTCTCCATTGACACAGGCAGGAAATATGCGTATACTAACCCATGTATATACACATATTTAGAATTGTTTCTATATGCAATCATCTAAATCTATACTAAGCTAAACTGAGGTTCATACTGATGTCTCCAGCTCTAATTCATTATCACATGGATCACCAGCACCTGTATATCTCATTCCAGCAGTGAGAAATCCAGCTCTGCCCTCAAGTTCTCATCTACTTAATTGTTCAATTTTAGTACATATGAATAGTGACAGAAGAATTACCCTTATTCCTCTAAGGAACAACTTTATCAACTAGAGTACAGCACTAATGTACAATTTATTTTTCCTTTAGTCTTCCAGATTTCATTCACTTCCAAAGTTATGTAGGTCACCTTTCTCCTCAACGCTCCTTCTGAGATTGTTTCATACATATCTAAAATCACTAGATTCATTTTATACAATTGGAATACAGTCAGCTTTGCCATATTCCACATTCCATCTTAGGATACCCTAACCTCCAACATAGTTTTGACTTTTTAAATTTGCATATGGTAAGGTTTGCTTTTTCTGAGTTTTGACAAAGGCATAGTGTCATCTACATGTATTCATCACCACAGTATCATACAAAAGTAGTTTTACTCCCCTAGAAAATCTCCTTGATTCATGAATTCAGTTTCCACTGACCAACCTCCAATCTCCTGGAAACCACTGATCTTTTCCCCATTACTGTAGTTTTTACTTTTACAAAATATCGTATGACTGGTATTCTTTGAAAATAAGCGTTATTACTAGCCTACAGTCATTAAGAATTCACCAAGTGGCTTTTCTTATGCTGTGTGCTCTTCAGATGGCATCTGTTTTTTCAGTTCTAGTTCTCATACCAACCGTACGATGGAGGGGAATAATTATCAAGTTTAATTTATAGGTGAAAAAACATAGAATGGCTAAGTACTACTTCTAAAATTGTATGCAGCTTACAGGAGGACTTGTCAGTTAAGAACAAGGGTCTTTGGATGTCAGAATTTGTGTCTAACCAATATTTTACACTGTAAAATTCATACTCAGAATTGGGAAAATTAGAAATAGAGTATTGCTTCAGAATGCTCCTTCACTGAATTGTTTTCGGTAGTTCCATGCATGAGACTCCTGGACAACCCAAACATGAAATGCTTTGATAGGAAGAAAAGTTGATACGAAAAGGGAAGGAAGTAAGGCTGAAGAAAGGGAGAAGGAAGGAGAAAGAGCTTGTCCTGTGGCTTTGTTAGGGTCTACTGAACATTGTGTTTTACCCCTAGAGGGTGCATGGTAGTGGCCATGATGTTGGCTCAGAATTCCTGGAAAAGGTTACAGAAGGGCATACTTATTTATGACTTTTTCCCTGAAGGGGATTGTTTGTTCAACATTAATATTTTTTGTTCACACTGTGAATTGACTCAAGCAATAGTAGATTTTTAAAGTTTTAGTTCTGTACTTTTTTTGGCAATATGGCTATTGACATAGATCCCAACTATCATTTCTGCTGTGTTTTTGTCTTCTTCGCAAAACCTCAATACGGCTCTTCCATCGGGCTTCCCATCAAAACCCTTAAAATTAGCCAGCACATGAATTATTGATTGTTGTTAAACTAAAATACCTTCTTGATATTTGAGAATCTTTTAATGTGAACTTAACCCATGAACTAATGGGTGAACAGTCATTCTGAGTATCTAGATGTGTTTCGGAAGCTGAAAATAAAAAATTCAAATGATCACTTATGAATCTGGTGTCAAGTTTCTGGCAGAGAAGAAAGCACTTGCTGAAGAAAAAATACTAACTTTTTAGAAAAAGATGGCACTATATGAGGAAACACAAGACGCCATATCTATGTAAAATTATTGGCGCATGTTCCCTGTGAGGCCATCACATCACAGTGGAAGTTTGATCACTTGGCTGTCCTGATTGTGAACTGGCACGAGGCACAGCAGACATGGCACTCCTGAAGAAAAGAAATGGGAATTACCTTGTTCATTAGCAAGAAGCTTAGATTTGTCATCAGAATTCTTGAAGGTACTTGTATTTGTCTGCTGGGACTCGGTAACAAAGCACTGCAAACTGGGCAGCTTAAACAACACAAATTTGGTGTCTCACGGTTCCAGAGGCTGGGAGTTCTAAATTGAGGTGTCAGCAGAGTTGATATTTCTGAGGGCTGGGAGGAAGAATCTGTCCCCAGGTTTTCTCCTAGCTTCTGTGGTTTGCTGGAAATCCTTGGTGTTCCCTGCCCTGTAGGTGTGGCACCCCGAGCTCTGCTTTCATCTTTACGTGGCCTTGTCCCTGAGTCTCTACCTAGACCTTCCTCTTTTGACATCTGTTTTGCGATCCAAATTTCACTGTTTTTTTTTTTTTTCTTTTTGAGGCAAGTTTAACTCTGTCACCCTGGGTAGAGTGCTGTGGAGTCATCACAGCTCACAGCAGTCTAAACTCTTAGGCTCAAGAGATCCTCTTCCCTCAGCCACCCAAATAGCTGGGATTATAGGTGCCTGCCACCACAACTGGCTAGCTTTTTTTACATTTTTATTTTTTTCTATTTTTAGTGGAGAGGGGGTCTCTCTCTTGCTCAGGCTGGTCTTGACTTCCTGAGCTCAAACAGTCTCCTGCCTCAGCCTCCCAGGGTGATAGGATTACAGGTGTGAACCACTGTGCCTGGCCTCTGATTTTTGTATAAGAACACCTGTCACATTGGATTAGGACTCATACTCAGGACCTTGTTCAACTTGATTAACCCTGCAAAGACCATGTTTGCAAATAAGGTCAAATTCTGAGGAACAGGAGGTTAGGGTGGTAATATATCTATTGTGGGCAACACAACTTAACCCGTAATAGTACCACTGGGGTTTATTTTGCCAACACAAAACCAAAAGCCTATATCTACTATGCTATACTTATGTTCCTTTTCCTGGTCCTTTCCATTCATTTTCCACTCAAATCGCAAATTTTCTGGATGGCTTTGACCTGTAGGATAATCAGGAGAGAATGAAGTTGGGATTTATGTTAGACAGAGGCTGAGATGGAGTGAGTTCACTAAAAACTCAAGCAAGTTCCTGGGCAATTTGTACTGACTCTGTTACTGACTTGCATGAAGAGATGTAACCCCTGAAAATGTTCACTTATTGTGTATTGATAAAGAGGTCACAGTCCAGAATGGGACTAGCTTGGTAAAAACCCTGATTTACCATTTTCTTGGGCAGATAATTTAACATTACTATGACCTCATCTTTAAAATGGGGATATTAAATTGATATCTATTTCATAGGATTGTTGTGAGTATTAAATGGGATAATCATGGTAAGGGATTAGGACAATGCATGTCACTTAATTAGCACTCAGTAAATGTTATGTAATATTATCATTGTTATTTTGTTTCTCTGGTCTTATTATTTTGGTTGCCCAAAGTGAGACCTAGGCCTTGCTCTCAAGGAGCTTGCATTTCATGAACTACAACTTGAATATGGATATATGATTCTATTCTACATTCTCCTTTCTCTCATTCTTTGTTTCCCTTTATTTATTTTCTTTTCTTTTTTTTTTTAAATATATGTATTTTATTATTCTTCATTACATTATTTCCCCCCCCCCACCCCTCCGTGGTAAGACAGAATTGATTTACAGAAAAGAATACAGAAAACACCAAAGCTCCTGGTGGAGGGAGAGATTTCAAGTGGGGAGAGAGATGCTCTCTCCGTTCCTCTCCCGGTCTTTCC
>CAUYRH010030322.1:0-14684 GCA_963574655.1 Perodicticus potto | reverse complement strand
TACTCACAGGTGTATGGATAAATTGGACTAACTGATAACCACATATTATGTAAAACTATATTTATCGACTAAGGTTTCACTAGCTTAACTGATAACTACTTTACCAAGGTTATTCTTATGCTAAGTAATAATCCTTTAACCAACCATTTGAAGGCAGTTAATCCTCTTAAGGGAGTAACCTGGAAAATCTGACCAGGAATTTTCCTTTCTAACTCACAAAAGACTTTAAAGTTGGCTTCACGAAATGGGAGACTGATTGACCTTACAAGGGCGCAGATGACTGTGCCCCTACACACAAGGACAGTTTTAAAATTAACTTTGGCTCACAGGCACACAGACCACAGTTGTGATATATTTTAGACACCACCCTAAACCCCTAAACCAACAGGGAGAGGAAAGCTGCATGTAAACACCTCAAAAAAATGCCCAAAAGGGCTACCTGCTTGGCATTTCCCTTCAGCTATGCCAGAGGTTTTCTCTCTCTTCTTATCTATCAATAAATTCTGTTCTGTCCCTTACTCCTGGTGGTCATTCTTCAAATCTCTGAGACCAAGGACCCAGCAGAGAGAGAGATTCTGGTTACAAGACCACTTTTCAATTACCTTATTTAGTTTTTCCCATTTTTCTGGCAAACACACATCTACACACACATATGCACACAAATACACACACTGATATATGTACGTATACATTGCCTTACGACAATCTTTTATCTTAAGTAAATATTTCTGAACACATTCTTGAAAAAAAGTATACTTATAAGTTCCAATTTCCTTTGCTTAAGACTGTGGTAAATCAATGAATGTTGGAAACCCCAAGATATGCATAATTTATTCTTTCGCACTATACGCTTTATGTAAAAGTAAATATATTCACGCAACTATATATTTTTAAATAAATATTAAAAATACCACAATTTTAATGCTTTTTAAGGATTTGTATGAGCCTAGAAGCTTAATCAGGTGTATTCTTTTTACCTTTGAAAGATAACCTGAGAAAATCAGTGAGTATCGATAGGTATCTTTTGGAGAAGACGAAAAGTTTTAATTTTGTTAATATTTATCTTCCTCAGAGCTCTTTTTTCTGTAGACAATGAAGTCTATTGTGTGCCTGTCCTTACATGATACCAAGTGATTCCTTTTATTTAGAAAGTAGGAGTAATTTGGTGGAGTGGAAAGGAACTCAGGGTATCAGGAAACAAGGGTCCTCCTGTCAGCTGCCCTGGCTATTACCTCTTGAAATTTGGGCCACTCACCTAAGCACTGAGAAATGAAATCATCTAAAGATTGTGAATCATAAAGTTCTTATAAGAATCAAATAAAATTATATGAAAGTGCCTTGAAAACTCTTAAATTCTCATTAATTCTGTTATTGTATTGTTGTTATTAATATCACCAATCATTTATGGAAAAAAGTAATTTTTTTTTTCTTGCAGTTTTTGGCCAGGGCCAGGTTTGAACCCACCACCTCTGGTATATGGGGCCGGCATCTTACTCCTTTGAGCCACAGGCATTGCCCAGAAAAAGTAAAAATTTTGACATTTCTAAATTGTGATTATTGGCCTAGTATTAAAACATAACACAACTTCTAATGTGAGTCAGGTTGAGACCTTGTCCCTCTCTTGCCCTGAGGTTTCCGTATCAAAAATTTCAGGTGTAGGCCAGGTGCCAATATGTTAGTTACAATTTACCTGGTTTAAATTGGGAAGAACATGAAATGAAAGTCATATTTCCAAAGCGCATGTAAGCTGGTCGTGGATTTGCATAATGCTCAGCCTGGAGGGAAGTTTGGTCACCAGATGGGATGTCTGTCTGAGTCTGCGAACGCACTCGGCACCTGAGAGGTGCAGGGGTGTTCTGTCTTTTCTTTCCATAGAAGACCATGGGACAAGGAGCCTTGATACTCTCTAACTCACCCCTGGGATGTCTCTTAATGAATTGAAAGAGCCTTGGATTTGACAGCCTCCAAATGTCTAAACTTTTGTAACACAGCTTGGTCTCAATACCACTTATCAGATGAGGAAGTGTGGCCCATAGATGGGAGTTTAAATTATAACACTATTTTATACCAAGTTTTCTTTGGTAGAAATGGGAGGAAGCGGTCAGAGATACCTTACATGCAAGCTTTTATGCACTCAAGGGATAATAACATAAGTCCTGTGTAAAAAGAAAAAAAAAATCCAACTGGGAAGGAAGGGACTGGAGGTGAAACAGGCTAAGAAAAACTCCAAATTTTCCCTTGGAGGAAAGGGAAAAGCACCACCTGTGTATACTCCACAAGGGAAAAACTCATTAGGTGGAGAGAAGGAGAAACCAAACTGAATAACCTCTTGTCAGCTTATAGTTCAGGAGAGAATACAGCTCCCCTAAGACCCAGGCTTCAGGGTTCTAACCTACCCCTCTTCTTCTATTTGAGGTAGCCTCCCGTTGCAGACAGTAAGTTAGAATGATAGATGATCCTTTCAGCATGCAAAACCTAAAAACTTACAAAGAGAAAGTAGTGAATTTTTCAGCAGATCCTGGGGATTTTATGGAGAAGTTTCAACATTTGAGTAACATTTTTGATCTGAGGTAGAAGAATCTGATGATTTTACTGTCGTATTGTTGTGCTGTGGGTGAACAGGAGCATATATGCCTACCAGCATGACACAGGGCAGAGAAAAAGTGCACTACTAATCAGAACTTGGCTGATGGGGCAAATGCAGTTCTGACCCAGGACCCCGAGTGGAGCTATCAACCTGGGCAAGTGGAAGAGGCTGGCAGAGCAGCCAGGATTAATGCAGACCTGACTTATAGAAGGCAGGAGATAAATACAAATAAAGCCAATAAACTTTTCCAAGTTAGCTGAGCAGACCCAAAGTAAGGATGAAAATCCAGCCTCCTTTAGGGGAAGACTAGTGGAAACAGTCCAAAATATACCAACTTGGACCCTGATTCGGGGGAAGGTAGAATTATACCAAAGACCCATTTTATTAACCAGTCAGCCCCCAATATCCACAGGAAACTCCAGCATAGACATTGGGAACCCAACGCGACTCAAACAAGCTACTGAACTTGGCCACCTTGGTGTTCAACAACTGCGACCAGAAGCAGGTGAGTAAAGAATATCAAAAGGTCAAATTGTTAGGAGCTGTTATTGCAGCCAATCCCTGTGATCCAGTACAAAACAAGCAAGGGAGACAACTGTCCTCTGGTGGTGGTGTGAAGTCCCCAGCTGTGTTACAACTGTGGCAAACCCAGACATCTGAGAAGAGAGTGTCACCAGAAAGGACCTAATATGGATGGCAGAGGAGGTGGGTTATTACCCTGCTCCACCTTCTTCTATTGTGGTGCCTCCAGAACACCATACGCATTACTGTCCCAAGACAGCAGCCAAGAAGATGATAGTGAACGAGTACTCAGCTTCAGATTGATGGGTCCCAGGGTCTTCAAACCAGAGGGCTGTGGGTCACAGTGAAAGTCTTGGGTAAGCTTGCTATTGGATATGGGAGCAGATTTTTTTGTCTTGAAAGCCTTTGGCAATTGCCTATCCTCCTCTGGCTTTGTTGTTGGCATTTATAAGCCATGCATTCATAGTGTTTAACTTCTCCTTTGTTTTGTATTTAGGACACTGGATATTCCACTCAATTAATAGAAACTTTATTCCCCCATGGATTCTGAGACTGCCCTAGAATTTTAGACAATTCTGTGAGTGAACTCAGAAAGCTGCACTTGGCTCTTCTGAGTGCCCTGATTCAGTATGGAGATGACCCAGTCTGTAGCCCTTCATATAAATCATCTGTTGAGGACGCTAAGCAGGTGTTTAAGTTTCCTTAATGAGGAAGGATTTATGATGTCAAAGGAAAAGGCTCAAAAGTGTAAACCCGAAGTTACTTGGGCTTTGTTCTTTCTCCTGGTGAGAGGAGGCTTTCACACAAGACAATCAAAATAATTTGTTCCCTCACTAGCTCCTCCCTATAAAACAATTCAGGAAGTTCCTGGGAATGACAGGGTACTATTGGATATGGGTTCCTCTGTATGCAAAGTTTCTTAAGCCCTTCTATGTTGCTTTAAGAGGAGGAGTTGTAGAAAAGCTAACAAGAGGTAGGGAACAGGAAAAAAACCTTCCAAACCTTGAAATAAGTTCTTTAAAATGCACCTGCCTTGAGAATGCCTGATTTAAAGAAATCTTTCCATATTCTTTCATTGGGCCTACAATTATGATCATCTTTTTCTTAATGTTTGGACCCTGCCTGTTCAATCTCATTACTAAGATTGTGTCTTCCAGCTCCAACAGTTCTATGTTAAGCTAATGATGATACAGTAATTCCAGAAAATACTGATAAAACCTTCTGACCAAGTAGCCAGAAACTTTAGACCAGCAAAATCCCTTTAGAGTAGGGAACCTGAGCAGGATCCCTGATAGGTGCCAATGCTCCTTTATGACAACAGGAAGTAGTTAAAAAGGGTCATTGTCCATTTTCTCTTTAAGATATCAGGACCACATTCCCTCAGGAGGGAATGAGAAGGGATACTAAGAAAGGGGCTTCAAGTGGGGTGGTAGGAAAATCTGGCCTGCAGAACCAGAAAGTCTGAAGGGCTCATAAGAATGTGCATATAAAGTAACCTGTGTAAACAATGACTGATAGCAAGAGACAATCAATGACCAATAGAAAAAGGCAATACTGCCCAGAGGAGCAGAGAGGCCAATGAAAGACTTGCAACCAATTTCAAACAGAATGTTATAATGCTGCAAATTTTTGTGTCTTGGTCTCTCTCTCATCTTTTCTCTTTCAAGAGAGGGTCCTACTTCTGAGTCTCTTTTGAAGTATTCTAAACTTTCCCTTTGTTCTTCCTAAATAAAATCTTTGTTGCCCTGAAAAAAAAAAAAAGATTTTGACCAAGAGTGGCACACCATTTCTACTAAAAACAGAAAAACTAGCCAGACATTATGACAAACTCCTATAGTCCCAGCTACTTGGAGGGCTGAGGCAAGAGGATCACTTGAGCCCTAGTTTGAGGTTGCTGTGAGCTACGACAACATCATGGCACTCTACCCAGTGTGACAAAATGAGACTGTCTTAGAAAAAAAGGAAACAGTTAAAAATTAAAAAAATTAAAAATAAATAAAAAGCATTTGAATATGTTTGATATTTAAGATAAGAATGCCTAATGTGTTAAAACAAGCTCAACATTTAGCAACCAAGACATTTGTCATCACAGTTAACATGTAGTGAATGTTTATCACAAGAAGGTATTACAGTGACTTCTTAAGTACATACTTTCATTCAATCTTCATCATATATTTTTGAGGTATATAATATTACGTATCAACTCACTTTAATTTTTACATTAACTCAATGAATTTGATAGTAGTATCTGAACTTGAGGACCATGAAACATGACTTAAAGTGGTTGAATAACTTTCCCAAGGTTGTATGGCAAAACTGTAATTAGAGTGTAGAAATCTCTGATTCAAAATCCTCTAAAATCTCTACACCTAAGGTCAGGTCACACAGAAAAAATGAATAACTATATTTAAGTTAGGATAAAACTGAAACACAACCTAGACGGATTTATGTTATTTTCTATAACCTCCATGTGGCAGGTGTCAGTTGACTTTTATCATCTAAGTAAGTATCTTGAGGGAATAGGGTGAGAAAAAGACAATTTTAACCTGCTATCCAGGTCTTCAAAATAGTAATGAGAAATGGGAGTAACATTAGACATGTTGAAATATGTCTTTAAAAATGCCTTGGGGTGGCACCTGTGACTCAAAGGAGTAGGGCACCGTCCCCATATGCCTGAGGTGGTGGTTTCAAACCCAACCCCGGGCCAAAAACTGCAAATAAATAAATAATAAAAATGCCTTAATGAAAATAATTATATAGCATGTATGACATAGAAAGAAAATCCAAAATTTGTCTGGTCAACTCTTTCCCAAGTTATTTTCATGCTGATAAATTGTATCATACTCAACTTCTCAACCATATTGATATTAATGCAAGAAAAGATTCACATTTATACAAAAGCAGAGTTACAACTTGTTTTCTACATCTCCTATAACATTTCAATCTTCTGCATTTTATTCAGTGTTGAATCTTAGGGGTCACAGTCCAATTGCACATGTAAAATGAGTCAGTGTTTGCTGCCAAATCCTTTTTAATCTAATCAGCAATCAGATTATCCTAGGAGGCTATATGCACTTGATTCACTGACTATATCTTAAGAGGTTTTTGGTTTATTCTGGCATCTCTGGAATTCTAAAAACTGGTGCAGAGATTTTAGTCTGTGATAACACTGGATAGGAGGAACATGATGTGGCTGAGATAGCAAATAACTCTTGGAGCTATTCTAGGTTAACTCCAAAAGTCTGGAGAGCATAAGGAATTTGGTGAAGCCACACCTACGCCTGTTTCCTCTGTGCCTTTTGAGATGTTCATGACTGACTACCTTATAAATGGAGAATATGGTCACTGGAGGTCTTTGGTTGGTACAAAGGTTATACACAACAATTAGCCCAAGGGAAGAGAAGACTCAAGAAGAGAAATATGTAAAAGACCGTAACAGATTAAATCCTCTTTAACCTTTTCTCTCTTTCTTCTGTGCTAGCCATATTAGCTTCCTTTCTGGCCCTTGCACACACCAGGCCCCCTCCTGCCTAGGGGCCTTTGTACTTGCTTTCCTTTCTAAGATAAATTCATCCCAGAAATATATATGGCTTGCTCTCACACCTCCCTCAGGTGCTCTCCAAGCTTTATTTTGAAAATTCTTTTTCATGTATATCCTACCTTATTCCTGTGCTTCATATTCTTTTTCATTTGTCTTAATTTGTCCAGCCATTACCATATTATACACTATAAATTCTCCTAATGTATTTTTCTATTACCTGACTTCTTCTCTAGAATCCAAGTTCCATCAGGGCAGGAATTTCTTTTTGTTTTCATTTCCTTTTATATTTTAATCACAAAAAGAAATGCCTTCTTAGGATTTCATAAATATTTATTAAATTAATGATGTAGCTATTCTAAATATGGAGAAGAGAATTTGAGTGGATCACTATTTTCTTTTCTGAAAGTGTGACACCATATTTATTGAACTGGTTCTCTTTGCTGCATGTAGTATAAAAGTGAAACATGATATTCTAGGCTGTTTCTTCCTTCGTACTCTCTTTAACTTGTACCTGAAATACATATTTCAAAACGATAAAAAATTGCAAGTATAATTAAAATATGAGACATGTTTATAAAAATGAACAAATCATAGAGCATTTAAAAATGACTTTCCAGTGTTCCTCTGTTGTCTACAGTGTTTTAAAGTTTATAAATACATGTTGGATACATTGAAGTTGATAAATACTCTATTTAAGAGTACTAAACTTGAGGGTTACTGGTGGCTCAAAAGAGTAGGGCACCAGCCCCATATGCCAGAGGTGCTGGGTTCAAACCCAGCGCCAGCCAAAAACTGCAAAAAAAAAAAAAAAAAAAAAAAGAGTATTAAACTTAAGAGTCAGTATGCTTGTCTTCTTTTATGGCTTTTCAATGAATTAACTATCCTCAGGTAAGTCGTTTAACTTCTCGGGATTTCAAATGACTCTTGCAGAAAATATAGGAGATGCAGAGAATCAACCTATTTTCTTCCAGTCCACTGTGCTTTGAGTCTATCCAGATGATTTTGAATGACTGTATCTTTAATTCCTAATTATTGAGCAAAAATAATAATAATCTAATTTGAATCATCACAGTTCAGTATATTTTAAGTAAATATCCACATATACTAATATGCAGAATAAAGTATTTACACTATTCTTATTGTTGTTTGGTTGGTTTAATTTATATCTGCTAATATGGACAGAAACTTTAGGTGTTTTATTAATTATGTCTTCAAAAAGACATTTCTGTGTAGATTTATCTAACGATCAGGGTGAAATGGAATTCTTAATAGGACTGTTGTAGTCAATGTGACACTGCTCTTTCAATTTGATCGTAATGTGTTTACCAACATGCTCATAAAATAATCAGGAGGACAAGAAGTCAAAACATGCTCTTGAATAAAAAACAAAACAAAACAAAAAGGTAGTAACTAAAACCAGGGACTACTGATCACTATAGAAAAAAAAAATCGCTGTTATGTTTATGTTATAACTGACTCACTGATCCAGTTGTCAACAAAATGTGTGAGTCAGTAAGACAGACTCTGTTTGTTTGTTCTACTGTCTGAGGCCCAAATTGTCATTTCTAATTCTTCATATGAATTGTATTGATAATTAATAGCTCTAAAATTTCTCTATCATTTGCACAGATAAATTAATAAATAACAGAGTTTTTTTTTTTTAATTATTTTTTATTAAGTCATAACTGTGTACAATGATTCAGGCTTGGAGTACAGTGTGCGGTAAATAACAGAGTTAAGGTACATGTTCTGAATCTTTATCAGGCTGTTGAACACAGCCTAGAGTTTTATAAAGAATAATGTATGTAGGCCTTTACCTTACAAAGGTAAACAATGTAACCTAATCATATGTACCCTCACATTAATAAAAAATAAAAAAGACACACACAAAAGAATAATGGAAGTGAGCAAATTAAGTCAACCAGCAAATTTAAAGTATATAAAAAAGACTTTCTTATTGAACCTACAGACAACATCCCAATTAGCACAGCAGAAGCACCAGGAGCTAAAGCTTGAAGGAGAATGAAAAATAAGTTAGTTTCCTTTTTGTAATGTGCAGCAGTCCTATAGCTGTGGCCCAATTATGTCACAAAACAAACCCACTCCCTACAGAGACATCAATTGTGGAGAAAGTGGTCTAGAGTCTTAGTAGGTGTTCAAATCACCTAGAGGGCTTATTAAAACAGAGATCACTGGGTATTTCTCCAGAGATTCTGATTCATGAGGTCTGGTATAGGGCCCCAGTACTTGCTTTTCTAGCAAGTTCCTAGGCAATGTTGATGATGCTGATCCAAGGATCAAACTTTGGTTATATACAAATGGAGTTGTGCAATTAGGTCTTTGAAAAGACCTTAAAGATATTAAATGTATTTCTCCAATTCAGATTTATTCCTCCCTAATGGTGAAATTCATTATTAAATTTGAGCAACTACTATGTATCAGACATTGAGGTAGATGCTAGCGATATGCTGGTTAGACAGTCTACCTCAAGGAGTCCATGCTACTGAGTACGAAAGACATGTGACAAAATAATTATTGTGCACTATTTTCATAAGAGATACACAGTGGCTTTTGGACAGGTGATCTGCTGAAAATTATTGAAAAGAAAAAAAAACATGACCAGGATTGAATTTTTAAATTTATTACTTTGACTTGATAGAAAACAAGGGAGTGAGCTAGTAAGTGATTACAGTAAGTCAACTCAAAGATGGTGATAGCTCTTAAAATCCGTCAGCTTTTTAATTTTGCTTTTAACATAATATTTAAATGTTTTAACATAGTGACAGATAGTTCTGATTAACTTGGGCACCGACTGAATTTTTCATGCTTATCTCCTGGTTTTTTGGTCACCCATGTCTTCTACTTAATTGCCAACACAACACTCAAAACTGTCACTCTGCTGAATCCCCTTCAGCTCCTCAGACTCAAAAATAGTTTCTCTCACCTCTAAACTTTTATATGTTCTTTTTATCCCAGGACAGCTATTTGCCACTTCTTCACCTTCGCTTAACTACTTGTATTTTTCCCTCAGCTGATGTGCTTTTCTATGCAGATGAATTCCCTTCTCTATGGTCAATGGCTCCCCCACCCTATCACCTGTTTCTTATCTTTGCTCATTTCTCCACAGGCCACTAGAGAAGCAGCCACTTGACGGTGAAGATCTTTGTCAGTAAGTTACCCGGAAATCCCAGCTCATAATGATTACACAATAAATATGTGCAGTTTTAATAAAGGAAAGAGTCTAAAAAGGAGACAAAAAAAAAAAAGGAATAGAGATGTAAGAAAAAAGCAGATTTTAATATGATCTCTAAAACTTGGATGGAAAAATCAGCAGGTCCAGAAAATTATTGACTAAAAATTATTTATTGGCTTTAGTTACAAATGTTCTTGGTGACCTCACAATATGAGTAGGGTAATAAAGACAAAGATGAAGATGGGAACTGGAGATTCCTGCACATATTTTTTTACAATATTGAATTTAATCTTTACAATATAATATAAAACCATTAGTGCCATTTTGTAGGTGCAGTAACTGAAGTAGAAAAATATTAAATAACTGGATGAAGGCTGCAAAGGTAAAAAATGGCAGAGTTCAAACCAGAACACCTAGATCCAAGGAGCAAGCTTCGATACAATGATCTTTCCTTCTAGTAGGTATGTTGATTAAACAAATAAATGAAATAAAGGAAAAAACAAGTACTCATATTGAGCCTGTGATGCATCATGCTTTGTGGTGTCTCCTGGACCCCATTATTGGTTTTCTTCCACTTTTTGAAATCATTGAGATTTAACTTATCCATTCAAATGTAATTTGACAGCTCAGTGCCTATATCTCGGCGGCTAGGGCACCGGCCACATATACCGGGGCTAGTGGATTCAAACCCAGCCTGGGACTGCCAATTAACAATAATAACTACAACAACAATAACAACAACAAAAAAAAAATAGATGGGCATTGTGGCAGGCACCTATAGTCCCAGCTACTTGGGAGGCTGAGGCAAGAGAATCACTTAAGGCCAAGAGTTTGAGGTTGCTGTGAGCTGTGACGCTACGGCACTCTACTGAGGGTGACATAGTAAGAGTCTGTCTCAAAACCAAATGAACAAAAGAATATACATAGTTTGCATTATAATTCTAATTTTTATTTAAATGAATTTATTATAGAATATTTTTGCTGTTACCATAATATAATATTAATCAACTGCAATCCATCTGTCCACACCCTGGTATCACGTGCAAGCCACTGGGTATGCTTTCCTTTGTCAGCTTCATTATTGATTACATTTGGCAATGACAATGAGCTCAAAGATGAAAACTGACTCATGTTTGATGTCTGGATTCATATTTTGCTTTTTTATGAAAAAGGGAGATATTGCTGTCTGGATCAGCTCAATATGCTTATTAGTAGGGCTAGAATTTAAATTATTAAGTTATTTGATCTCAGATTTGGAATAAAGTGTAAAATACATTAGACAACATTTATAATGTTAGTTAGCAAGATTATAGAGTCACATGATAGAATAAGTGTTCCTAAATAGACTTCCACTTTTTAAAAATAAAATGGCTATTGTGAGTGTCAGAAAATGAAGATATTCTTTCCATTTTTTCACCTTGTTAGCAAACAAAATAATCAAGCCCAAAAAATCTAAACTTAGAAGGATCCATCTTCGGCAGTGATTTCAGACAATTGTCAATTCTATTTACACTAGGGAGGGTTCAAGAAGTTGGGGAAAAATGTGAAGATGAGCATGAGGCTTTTTGCTACATTGATCTTTCAGCTAGAGGTCCAAGAATAATAAAAAAAAGGAGATGAGTTAAAAATAATCTAAAGGTAGGTAGCAATAGTTGAGAATAATATACAAAATCACTTGAAAACCAACTAACTGTAGGTGGAGATTTGGACACATATAACCAGTGACCAGAACACAACAGATGCCAAAGATGTTACAACTCTGGAAGCACAGGCTGAATCCCATGGAGCTCTGGAAGATGAAAGATTTGCTCTAGACCCTCCTCATGAAAGCAGACTTTATAGAGAAGGGATTTTAGTCCTGGGAACATGAAACTTAAAAAGAAAGGTTGTTATTTTATTTTTCTCTACACCATCCTCCCCACTGTACTCTGACGACAGATAAGATCTTTGAGCGTGTAGTGGGAAAATGGATAATGTCTGTTGTGATATAGAGCAGAAAAGTGACAAAAATGAATTAATAGCTCCTATTTACATTAAAAAAGTGAAACTTTTGCAAAATTAGGTTCCATTGTGCCCACCATTTAACGAGCAATTGAGACTTTGCCTAAAATAATAAGTAAGGCTGTTAAGACAGAGAATTGCTAGAAATAGTAAATTCCAGCATCTGTTTGCACTAATCCTTTCTAAATATAATTTCCTATAGCTTTCAATATAAGCTATTTTCACTAGTATCCTTGTGCCATTTACTACCTCTCAAATAAATTTGGCACAACACCATCTGTATAAACTTCTTCTTATATATTTAATAGCACTTCTTTCAAATCATGCCTTAATGTTCCAGGAGGTCTTCTGGTATTACAAAGACTTTTTTTTTCTCTAAGATCTATGCTACTCACTGCCCGTATCAGTTATTGGGCACGCAGCACATAAGACTCATGTTATTACTTGCCTCTCAATGTACATTCCCCACATTCCAATGAGAAACCCTTAACCCCAATTTCATTAGTTGGTTAGCAACTTAAAATTCAATCAAAGAATAATATATTATGAATGTCTTACTTTTAATCTGATTTTAGGGAATGCTTCTTTGCTGACTTGATTTCTCTTCCTGCCCTAAAGATTCTAAAAATAATTTCTTCACTTTATTTATTTTTTTATATTGCCTCCTATAAAGAGTAGGTTTCAGTTCTAAGTTTAGTGCTACCATCTAGCAGCCTAAAGAACATTACTTTGAGGATAGACATCACCTTACACTCAACTCCTTTAAATCCAGCTGTGTGTCCAATTTCCAAGCTGATATTCTTCTTAAAAGTACTTATCTCAGTGGCTATGGTACTGTCATTTAATCTTTGACTCATTTTTTTCTTTGGTGGAAGTAAATGCTTGTCATGTTTTCTAGATACTAAATTTTTATATTTCTTTATTTTATTTTTAAGATATTTAAGGTCTAATGTAGCAGAGTATTGTTCACATTTATGTAACCATTACCCAAGTCAATAACATTTATCATTGTTCTACAAGTCCTTCGTGATTCCTCCCAATCATTATCCACTACTTTTTCACAGAGATCATCAGAAATCAGACAATCAAAACCATAGATTGGTTTTATCTGTGTTAATGCCTTATATAATTAGAATGACACCATATGTAATGTTTTATTTTCCTGGCTTCTTCCTCTCAACATTACACTTGTGATGTCAATTCCAATCATTGTGGAAAACAACAGAAACTAGAATTTTATTTTTTATTAAGTATTCCTTTTTTAAAAAAGTATTTCTAGATTCAGTTATTCATATCCTAATTAGGATTTTTAAATCATGTTAGGAGAAAAATTCATCTATAATTTTTCCTTATTGTAATGTTCTTGTCAGGTTTTATTATTAGTTATGCTGGCTTCATAAAATAAGTTGAAAAGTATGTCACTTTTTTCATACCCTAGGAGAATTTGTATATTTTTAATGGTATTCTATATAAATCGTTGTTCAAATTTATCAGTGAAGCCAGTTGATCATGAAGTTTTACTTGTAAATTGGTTTTTAACTAGAAATTTCCATTTCTTTTGTAGATTTAAGACTAAACAGGTGCTTTAAATATTTTTGTCTCTTTTTGAATAAGTTGAACTAAGAATGTTTTCATTAATTGTGGCATTAATTCACTCATTATGTCTCCTTAATGTATTTTTAACACCTAGATTATGTGCTATGATGTCTTTGTTTTTTATTCCTAATATTTATTTCATATCTATTCCTTTTATTCTTGGTCAGTATTAACAGCATCTTATACATTTATTAGCTTTTCAAAGAAGCAACTTTTAGTTTTCTTGGTTCTTTCTACTATACTTTTCTTTGTCAGTTACTATTATAAACTTTATTTATATTTCTATTTTATTCTCTATGTGTATACTTTTTATTTTAAAATAATTCTAGATTAACATACAGCTTTGGGAAATAATGGAGGGAAGACTCATGTACACTTCAGTTGGTTTCCCCCAGTGATAACATCTTACATAACAATAGTAAAATATCACAATTAGGAAATGAGCTTTCGTATAGCCTAACAACTTTATCACATTTGCATGCATTCATCTGTATGTGTGTGCTTTTTTTTCTATGCAAATTCATTTTGTATATAATCTATGTAACTACCAACCAACTCGTGATACAGAAGTGTGCAATTACCACAAGGATCCCTTTGGGTACCCACATCAATCTGTCCCTCCATCCTTCAGTCCTCGATTACCTATCAAGCAGTAGTCTTCTCAGCATCTCTATAATTTCGTCAGTGTAGGAATATTATACAAGCCCAATCACATAGTATGTAACCTTTTAAAATAGGCTTTTTCACTCAGCATACTGCCTTTGAGATTCATCAGGTCATTATTCCTCTCATCTGTATTTCTAAATAGTGTTCCATGGTATGAACAAATAAGAGTTGTTTAATCATTCACCAAGTAATGGCATTTGAGTTTTTTCTAGTTTGGAGCTTTTAGAATAAAATCAATCATAATGGCCGAGTAAGCTGGAGGCTTACACCTGTAATCTTAGCACTCTGGGAGGCCAAGGTGGATGGATTGCTTCAGCTCAGCAGTTTGTGACCAGCCTTAGTCTAAAAATAGAAAACTTGGCTGGGAATTGGGGCAGGCACTTATAGTCGCAGCTACTCCAGAAACTAAGGCAAGAGGATCTCTCTTTATTTTTTTTTGAGACAGAGCCTCAAGCTGTCCCCCTGGATAGAGTACCATTGCATCACAGCTCACAGCAACCTCCAATTCCTAGGCTCAAGCGAGTCTCCTGCCTCCGCCTCCCAAGTAGCTGGGACTACAGGCGCCCGCCACAACGCCC
>CAUYRH010030320.1:0-16113 GCA_963574655.1 Perodicticus potto | reverse complement strand
TTCTCACAAAGTAATGAGAAAGTCTCTTGAATGTTATTGCAATCAGGTTGATGAAAATATCTCTGATTGTATCTGAAGCCCGTACACTGTACCCCATGACTGAATTATTGTACACAGATATGATTCAATAAAAAAAAAAAGAAAAAAAAAAGAAACCATTTAGAAATGAGCATTTTGTTTATTATTATTATTTTTTTAAACAGAGACTCACTCTGTTGCCCTCAGAGGCGACATACTGTTAATGGGTTATCATGGGAATGGGACTGGTAGCTTTTCAAGAAGAAGGACCGGAACTAACATGCTCATCTCTCTCATCCTGGGAAGTCCCATGCTGCCTCAGAACTCTTCTCTGCCAGCAAGAAGGCCTTCTCCAGATGTGGTCCCTCAACCTTGGACTTCTCAGCCTCTATAACTCTAAAAATAAATTCCTTTTCTTCATAAATTACCCAGTTTTCAGGTATTCTTTTATAACAGACCGAAACACTATATTAGCAACCTCTCCACACACAAAATGAAATACTTATGTATAAATATAATAAAATATGTATAAGATTTATGAGTAAAACTATAAAACACCGATGAAAGATACAAAAATTGAAATAAATTGAGAGATATCCCATGTTCATGAATAGGAAAACTCAATTATCAAGATGTCAATTCTTCCTAACTTGATCTATATAGATTTAACACAATCCTAATAAAAAAATACAACAAGTGATTTCATGGATATCTGAAAATTGATTCTAAAGTTTATATGGAAAGGCAAAGACTCAATGTTAAAGAAGAACAAAGTTGTACTATGCTACCCATCAAAACTTACAGTGTGATGTCAGAGAAAGAATAGTCAAACAGATCAATTGGAAGTAATAGAGAGTCCAGAAATAAGCCCACAAAATATAGTCAACTGATCTTTACAATGGAGCAAAATCAATATAACAGAGAAAAGATAATCTTTTAACAAATAATGCTGAACAACTGGACACCAACATGTAAAGAAATGAATCTAAACATAGACCTTACATCCTTCAAAAAAATTAACTCAAAATGTATCATAAACCTAAATATAAAGTGGAAGACTATAAATCTTTTAGAGCATAACATAGGACAAAACCTAGATAACCTGGAGCATAGCAAGGAGTGTTCAGATATAACCTCAAATGCATGAGCCATTGATAAGAAGCAAGAAGCAATTGATAAACTGGACTTCATTAAAATTAGAAAATTCTGCTCTGTGAATGACAATGTCAAGAGTATGAGAAGAGGCTGGGTGTGTGGCTCATGCCTGGAATCCTAGCACTCTGGGAGGCTGAAGCTGGTGGATTGCCTGAGCTCACAGGTTCGAGACCAGCCTGAGCAAGTGTGAGACCCCATCTCTAATAATAACAGCTGGGCATTATGTTGGGTGCCTGTAGTCCCAGCTACTTGGGAGGCTGAGACAAGAGAAGTGCTTGAGCCGAAGAATTTGAGGTTGCTGTGAGCTCTGATGCCACAGCACTCTACTGAGGGTGACAAAATGAGACTTTGCTCCCTCTCCCTCTCCCATAGCTCAGTGGGTAGGGCGCTGGCCATATACACTGAGGCTGGTGGGTTTGAACATGGCCTGCACTGGCTAAAACAACAATGACAACTACAACAACAACAACAATAACAAAAATAGCCAGGTGTTGTGGTAGGCGCCTATAGTTCCAGCTACTTGGAAGGCTGAGGCAAGAGAATCACTTAAGCCCATGAGTTTGAGGTTGCCATGAGTTGTGACATTACAGCACTCTACCCACGGCAAAAGCTTGAGACTCTGTCTCAAAAAAAAAGAGAGAGAGAATGAGAAGACAGGCACAGATGAGAAGAAAAGATTTGCAAAAGATATATCTGATAAAGGACTATTATCCAAAATATAAAAAGAATTACTAAAATTCAACAATAAAAAGAATTAACAACCCATTAAAAATTTGGCTAAAAATCTGAACAGACACGTCACCAAGGAAGACACATAGATGAAAAATAAGTATATAAAAAGATGTTCAATATCATACTTTGCTAGGGAAGTGCTACTTAAAACAGCAAGATGCCACTACATACCTATTAAGATGGCCAAAATCAAACCACTAACAACACAAAATGCTGGTGGAAAAGTGGAGCAGTAGGAACGGTCACTCAATGGGGTTATACAAATGGTACAACCACTTTTAAAGACAGTTTAGCCATTTCTTATAAAACTAAAAAAAGAGCAATGCCTTAGCATAAACTATGGATTTTGGGCTATAATGTGTTAATATAGTTCATCAATTGAAACAATTATAATAAATGTAGTAAGAGATGAAGATGGTGAGAAGGAGGGGTTGTATGTATGGGGGACAGGGAGTATTATGTGAACTCTTGCTCAGCTGCCTGGGCTACAGTGTAGTGGCATCATGGCAGCTCACTGCAACCTCAAAGTCCTAGACTCAAGCCATTCTCCTGCCCCAGCCTCCCAAAGAGTTGGGGCTATAGGCATGTGCCACCACACCTGCCTAATTTTTTTGTTTGTTTGCTTTTTGTATAAATGGGGTCTTGCTCTTGCTCAGGCTCGCCTTGAACTTCTGGTCATTCCCAATTTTACTGTGAACTGAAAACTGCTCTAAAAATAAAGTTTATTAGGGTGGCACCTGTGGCTCAGCGAGTAGGGTGCCGGCCCCATATACTGAGGGTGGTGGGTTCAAACCCAGCCCTGGCTGAACTGCAAAACAAAAAAATAGCCAGACGTTGTGGCAGGCGCCTGTAGTCCCAGTTACTTGGGAGGCTGAGACAAGAGAATCGCCTAAGCCCAGGAGTTTGAGGTTGCTGTGAGCTGTGTGATGCCACGGCACTCTACCAAGGGCGATAAAAGAGACTCTGTCTCTACAAAAAATAAAATAAAATAAAGTTTATTCGATTAAACTATATGATATCACCAATGTTTAACCATTTGTAACCAAAATCGACAATTCCATACCTAAGATCTCTTCATGGGATTGTTATGGGCATTAAATGAGATGATATTGGCACAGTACTTGACACCAGTTAAGGTGCTCAACATGTGATCATGATTATTATTATTGAATGTATTCACACCTTAGGGACAATATCTGATATTGAGAAATCAAAGGACCCAAGTCACATATTAAGAAACTTGATCCCTTTCCAGTTAATAAGGATGATAGTTAAAAAAAAAAAAAAAAAGGCTCGGCACCTGTGGCTCAACAGGCTAAGGCACCAGCCACGTACACCTGAGCTGGTGGGTTCGAATCCAGCCTGGGGCCCGCCAAACAACAATGATGGCTGCAACCAAAAAATGGCCGGGCCTTGTGGCGGGCGCCTGTAGTCCCAGCTACTTGGGAGGCGGAGGCAAGAGACTCGCTTGAGCCCAGGAATTGGAGGTTGCTGTGAGCTGTGATGCCATAGCTCTCTATCCAGGGTGACAGCTTGAGGCTCTGTCTCAAAAAAAAAGAAAGAGAAAGGAAAGAAATGTGGTCCCTCTCTATATTCAGTCATTTAATTTACTTGTCAGTTCCTTTTCCCCATCTCCCCCTATAGTCATTGTTGTGGTGGAGACCTTGTCTTAGACTCTCTGTAGATTCTAGCACATGTTATAATTGTCAAATGAATAATTTCAAGATTTGCTTCTTCTATGAATAATGAAAAAATGACATAAAGAATAAACTAAATCTTTAACATAACCAAAAAACTTAAAAGATTCTAGTTAGACTTTAGTTTCTTCCATCAAAATGAATCCAATAATCCTAATCTGGCAACCTCATGGAATATTGAAGAGCAAGAGAATTGCTGAGAAACTATATCCATTATAATGGCTAAAATACAAAGAAATGGCAGCGCCAAATTCTGGCAAGGATACAGAACAGCTAGAACTTTCATCAACCCACCTGACTGGAATGCAATGCTATACAGCACTTTGGAAAATTTTTGTTTGCATTTTCTCATAAAGCTAAATAAATGTGTAACCACAATACCCAGCAATCCACTTTTAATTATTCACTCTATTCACCCTAGAGCAGCAGATCTTAACCTGTGGGTCGCCACCAAGGGAAATGCATCCTGCATATCAGATATTTACATTATGATTCATAACAGTAGCAAAATTACAGTTATGAAGTAGCAATGAAAATAATTTTATGGTTGGGAGTCACCACAACATGAGGAACTGTATTAAAGAGTCGTGGCATTAGGAAGGTTGAGAACCACTGCCCTAGAGAAATGAGACTCCTGTCATATAAAACTCATAATCTCTCAAAAGTAGAAACACCCAAATGTCCTTCAACTGGAGAATGGATAAACTAATAATGGTATATCCATACAATGGAATACTACTGAACAATAAAAAAGGAAAGAACTATTGATGTATACAATGACATGGACGAATTTTTTTTTTTTTTTGAGACAGAGTCTCACTCTGTTGCCCAGGCTGGAGTGCAGTGGCAGCATTGTAGGTCACTGCAACCTCAAACTCCTGGGGTCAAGCGACCCTCTTGCCTCAGCCTCCCAACTAGCTGGACTACAGGCACATGCCATAACACCATTTTTCTACTAATTGTTTCTACTTTTAGTAGAGCCAGGGTCTCCCTTTTCTTCAGGCTGGTCTCAAACTTCTGGCCTCAAGTAATCCTCCCACCTCTGCCTCTCAGAGCGCTAGGATTATAGGTGTAAGCCACTGGTTTCTGGCCTGACATGAATGAATCTTAAATGCACTGTGCTAAATGAAAGAAACCAGTCTATATACTGCATATTTCAAATTATATGACGTTTTGGAAAAAGGTAACATGATAGAGATTAGACAGATCAGTGAGGAAGTGAGGGGAGGAGTTGAATGCAAGGAGACAGGAAGGAAGTTTGGGGGATGATCTTGATTGTGGAAATAGTTATTTGACTATGTGTGTTTGTCAAAATTCATGGAATTGTAGATTTTAAAGTGAAAAATGTTGAATGTATAAAATTATACCTACATGAACAGAATTAATTACTTAATTTATTTTTTTTGGAGAGAGAGTCTCAATCAGTTGCCCGAGAAGAGTGTCTTGGGGTCATCATAGTTCATAGTAACTTCAAACTCTTGGGCTTAAGAAATCCTCCTGGCTTGGCGCTTGTAGGGCACCAGCCATATGCACTGGGCCTGGTGGGTTCAAATCCAGCCATGGCCTGCTAAACAACCATGATAACAATAACAAAAAAATTAGCCATACATAGTGGCAGGCGCCTGTAGTACCTGCTACGTGGGAGGCTGAGGCAAGAGAATTGTTTAAGCCCAAGAGTTTGAGGTTGCTGTGAGCTGTGATGCCATAGTGCTCTATCGAGGGCAACATGGTTAGACTCTGTCTCAAAAAAAAAAAGAAATCCTCTTGACTCAGCCTCCAGGGGAAGGCTGGGACTATAGGCACCTGCCATAACGCCTGGCCACTTTTTCATTTTTTTAGTAGAGATGGGCTCTCACTTTCCTCAGGCTGGTCGGGAACTCCTAAACTTAGGTGATCCTACCTTGGCCTCCCAGAATGCTAGGATAATAGGTGTGAGCTGAGCAGAATGCTAGGATAATAGGGGTGAGCTGCCACATCCAGCCAACTGAACTTTTTTTTTAAAAAAAGAGTTGCTGGGAAAAGGGTTCACAAAGGAAAGTTATCACAGGTCTAATATTATTGCCACAACAGTTGTTACAGTCTAACATTATTGCCACAGGGTCCAGCAGACAGTTTTTCTAAGAGTGGCCCAAAAGTTTGTGCTGATCCAGAATAAATATTACTAATTACTTAATTTATAATATGTTTTAATTAAACATTTATTGTGCCTTTCAAATGCTGGAGGGCTGAGAAAAGAACAAAGTTCACCTATTTAAGGGGCTCACAATCTAGGGAGAGAAGATAAGAAGATAGTGGTAGTAAAACCTGATTATTATCTTTGATAATAAACATTGAGCACATAATTACACTTTTCACATACTATGCAACGAAAAGCACAAGGTAAGCCTTGTGAATAAGAGTCCACTTTCAGCACTTACTAATTTTAGAATGAGGGTGATAAGTGTTAGCATTTATTGACTGCTTACCATGTGAGGGTGCCATTCTAAATATCCATTTAAGCCTCACAGAAACCATATGGGCTATGACACTGTCACTTCCATTATCCTTCAGAGATGAGACAACAAAGTCCCCAAAAGTTTTTTTGTTTGTCTAAGGTCACACAGCTGATAAAGGACAGAAAAGGGATTTAACCTCTGACAAGGTGGCCATCTACTAACCATAGCTGTAGATCATAGCTAGAGAATCACCAAGGATCCCCTTAACTCCTGAATTTTGGAATTGCTCTAACTGTGGCTCAGTTTTCCCAACATCTGAGGAGAAAGTCAACTGTATGTACAGAGGTGAGATTTGCAAAACTTCTACTTACAATACCAGGATTCACCCCTTTTCCTTTTGTGTTCGTTTCCATGTTGACTATTTACCTACTCCTCTTCATTAAAGTAATACAGACATATGCCACGTAACAATATTTCAGTCAGGTGCATACATGATGATGGTCCCATAAGACCGCAATGGAGCTAAAAAATTCCTATTGCTTAATTATATCATAGCCCTCATAACATTGTAGTATAAAGAATTGTCCTTTCTAAAAGCAAGTATCTAATGTACTCAATTCTAATATGAAGCCAGTAGATGATCTAATATATGCCCACATAAGAGAAAAACTCAAGTCACGCCCCGTGGGGGGGAAAAGGACGGGGGACAGGAGGAGAGGGGAGAAGGGAGGGAGATTAGTGGGCTCTTACTTAATAGGCACTATGTAAGGGCATATGGCACACTTCTTGGGTTTGAGACACAACTACAATAGGGACTTTACCTAACAAATGCAAACATTGTTATCTAATTGTTTGTACCCTCACATTAATCTGAAATTTAAAAAAAGGAAAAAAAAGAGAAAAAAAGAATTGCTCTTCTAATGTTCAGATAGACAAATCCTTACCATTGTGTTACAATTCCCTAAGTATTCAACATGCCGTGCAGCAGTATTTTTCAACCTTAGTTTTAATCTCACGGTACACTTGAAGCTATAGTTAAACTTCTATGGCATGCTTAAATTCTGTTGATCAAAAAAAAGAATATACTTACTGTGCTTTGCACTTCTTTTAAAAGTAACTTAATTAATGATTTTTAAAAGTGTTCATAGCACAACTAATGTCCTTTCACCCCTCACTGGTTGAAAATCACTGGTGTACATGTGTGTAGCCTAGGAACAATAGTACATCATATAGCGTAGGTGTGTAGGAGGCTCTCCCGTCTAGGTGTGTGTGTTTAAGTACACTCTGTGATGTTTGCACGATGACCAAATCACCTACTGATACATTTCTTAAGATGTATCCCTGTTGTTGAGCAATGCTTGACTGTACTTAATTATTGTAGAAAATGGAAGAGGAAAAAAACCCCACAAAACTCTGAAACCAAACAACAAGAAAAAAACCTTTCTCCATAGTTTTACCGTGCAGAGGTAACACTACTAATGTTTTGGCACATTTCCTTGTAGTCTTTTTTAAAATGTTTACATAGCTGAATTAAATGTAATTTTGGACCCTGCTTTTTCCCCACTTAACATGGAGCATAAACTTTCATCATTTTAAGTAGCTGCATACTAATCTATCATATGGATATACCATAATTGATGAACTGTTCCCTCACAGTTGGACATTTAAGTTGTTTCCAATATTTTCACAATTATAAATAACACCAGTATGAACATTCTAGTTCATAAATCTGTGTGTGCGTTATAGATTGTATTTTTAGGATAGTTTCCCAGAAATGTAATTCCTAGCTTAAATGTTATGGATATTTTAAAGATTATGTAAAGCTGTAGTATTTTTTAAATGTATTTGTAATAACAAATACAAATAAATGGAAAGACTTCCAAGGGGTCAAAGTTGTACGTATACTCATTCCTGGGTGTCAGTGTGGAGGAGGGGAGGGATGAGCCTGCATTGCAAACTTCCTGGCTCCTTGGTTGTGCATCAAGCCCTGGGCTTCTCTTGTGAGATACCTGCCAATGTTCAGGGCTACATGCTGGTTAAATATTCATCAACCAAGTGCCAGCAAATGGCAGTGAACTTTAAGCATGGCGTTTATGTGTCTTTTGCAAGGGGATCTATCCACAGAATCCGTTATATGCAGTACTTCAGCATTTTTTCACTTGGCACAGCACTATCACTGCCATCATCTCAGCAGCTCCCCACAGCTCCTGCCTGAGATGGATTGAGAATAGCCCTTCCCTTTCCTAGGTCACTCATTCATCAGGAACTCAGGCGCAGAAAGAAGTCACTTGCCCAAGGTCACAGAGCTGGCTGGAAAGAAAATAGAAATTAGAATTTTAGTCTCATGGCTCTAGCGCTACAGCCCCTGTCATAGACTGGATTTTCACACACACCCCTCATATGCTGGGACTCTACCCCAATATGACAGTATTTGGAGATGGAGAACTGGTGTCTTTATAAGAAGAAGTGACACCAGGGTGCATGCTCTTGGGCACTCTCTCTCTCTGTCTCTCTGTATGTAGAGAGAAGAGGCCACACACACTGAGCTGTCTACAATCCAGAAGGACAGGTCTCATTAGAAGCCATGCCTGATAGCACCTTGATTTTGGACCCTCAGCCTCCGTAACTAAAAGAAAATAAATTTCTGTTTTTTAAGCCCCTTCCCCAAATCTGTGGGATTTGGTTCTGGCCACCTTAGTAGACTAATACAGATTTTGGTGCAGAAATTGTGGGGTATTGCTGAAACCAGTACTAAAAATGTAGAGGTGAGTTTGGAGCTGGATGATGGGTAGAGATTGGATGAGATTTGAGGTGCATGATAGAAAAAGTCTAGATTGAGGCCAGGTGCCGTGGCTCACACCTGTAATCCTAGCATTCTGGGAGGCTGAGGCTGGACTGCTTGAGCTAACGAGTTGGAGACCAACCTGGGCTAGAGTGAGATCCCATCTCTAAAAATAGCATGTTCTTGTAGTCCCAGCTACCCGGAAGGCTGAGCAAGAGAATCGTTTGAGCCCAAGAGTTTGAGGTTGCTGTGAGCTATGACACCACAGAACTCTACTGAGGGCGACAAAGTGAGATTCTGTCTCAAAAAAAAAAAAAAAAGTCTTATTGTCTTTGCAGGGGAGGCAAGGGAGATGGTCCTTCACCCTCTGAAGGTTTTTTTAAAAAATCAGGTCACAAAAGGCAGATTAATTGGAGAAAAGGCATATAAATCCACTCTGGAAGGCTGAGGTGGGTAGATTGCCTGAGCTTATGAGTTTGAGACCAACCTGAGCAAGAGTGAGACCCTGTCTCGGAAAAATAGCCAGGAGTCATGGCAAGCACCTGTAGTCTCAGCTACCAGGAGGCTGAGGCAAGAGGATCGCTTGAACTTAAGAGTTTGAGGTTGCTGTGAGCTGTAATGCCATGGTACTCTATTAAGGGCAACAAAGTGAGATGCTGTTTCAAAACAAAACAAAACAAAACAAAAACACATGCAAATTTATCTAATGTGTATACTTGGAGAAAATCTCTTCCAGGGGCTCAGAAACTTATGTACCATACTGGAAAACAGGTTATGGAAGGAGGGAGAGGAGGAATTCTGTTGACGGGTGATAAAAGATTACTAGAGACAACCAATGGGGCAGGAACAGAGATTATCTTGTAAATAGCTCTCTTTCATCGTGCAGGTGTCTGGTCAGGCAGGTGGGGTGGGAGGAAGTCAGATCCTGAGGCTTCTTCAGCATGTCAACGCCATATTTTGGGGTGTAGGTCTCTGCATCCCAACATCTTGAAGGGACTGTTGGTAGAAATGCCGACGCTATAGGTGATTCTACCAAGTGCTCAGGAAGAAAAGAAGCTTTCTCTACAACTCATTTTACAGAATACATATATCTTCACGAACCTACTGTTGGTAGAAATATGAATATTAAAAGTGATTCTGGAGTGATGGAAATAAGGAAAATGTTACTGGAAACTGGAGGGAAGGTGATCCTGATTATAAAGTGATACTTGGCTGAAGGGCTGTCCTATTATGATATAGATGTATATGTCCATGGTTCCTGGCTTGTAACTCCTATGGTCCTTTTGACAGCTTTTTGTTAAAAGGTTGCAGCACTTAGCCCTCAGCCCTCAAAAGCCAGCCTCAGGAAACAGAATCTGACCTTCTCCTGCCCTCCTTCATAAAACTTTTATTACAGAGAGGGTCCTGCCCCGTATCCTGGAGGGAGGAATGCTGTCCAGAGAGGCCAAGAAGAATCTGCAGACCCTTGCTGGGTTTATGTAAGCACTTCCCTGAGTTCTGTGAGTCGTTCTAGCAAATTAATTGAACCCAAAGAGGGAGACACAGCGACCCCAACTTGAACAGTCAGTCAGAAGTTCTGGAGGCCTAGACTGGTAACTGGTGTGGGGATGGAGTCCCAAACCTGCAGGGTCTAAAACTATCTCCGTTAGGATAATGTCAAAATTGAATTGGAGGACACCCAACTGTGTCCACTGCAGAACTGATTGCTGCTTGGAGTGGGGAGAAACCCCCACATATTTGGCCACAGAAGTCTTCCTGTTGATGCGAGATTAAGAGAAAGCACTTTATTATTTATTTATTTATTTATTTTGCAGTTTTTGGCCAGGGCTGGGTTTGAACCCACCACCTCTAGCATATGGAGCCGGCCTACTCCTTTGAGTCACAGGTGCTGCCAATTTTTATTTTATTTTATTTATTTTTGAGACAGTCTCACTCTGTCGCCCTGGGTAGAGTGCCCTGGTGTCATCATAGCTCACAGCAACCTCAGACTCTTGGGCTTAAGAGCTCCTCTTGCCTCAGCCTCCCTAGTGGCTTGAGCTATAGGTGCCTGCCACTATGCCTGGCTAGTTTTTCTATTTCAAGTAGAGATGGGGTCTTGCTCTTGTTCAGGCTGGTCTTGAACTCCCTTAGCTCAGGTGATCCCCCTGCCTCGGCCTCTCAGAGCACAGGGATTACAGGCATGAGCCACCAAGCCCAACTGAGAAAGCAGTTCAGTTTGTGTTTTTTTCAACCCTTAATTGTGTACTAGTGTTCTGTGGAAAGTGGGAATCAGAAGCTATAAACTTGGATATTTAGCTGTGGAGGTTTCTAAGCAAAGGGTTGAAGATGTCGCCTGGTTTCTCCCGGCTGCTTCTACAAAATATGAGAGGAAGAAGATAAATTGAAGGATTTTTTTAAGCAAAAAGGAATCAGAACTTTAAAATTTGTAAAATTATCAGCCTATTCATATTGCAAAAAATGAGAAAGCATTTTCTGGAGAGGAAAACAAGGGTGTGGCCAGATAAGCACTCTCTAGGGAGACAACCCAGAAGCCAGGAAAAAGATGGGATTTTACCAGCAAAGATATTGCCAGTTTGGACCAAAGGAAAAAGAGACAGGAGGAAAGTAAGGCTTTCAAAATCCTAGAATTCTATAGAATAGGATAATAGAGCTATTTCTATACTTCAAGGAAACGGATGAATGATCATAAG
The DNA here is from genome assembly GCA_963574655.1 of Perodicticus potto. Classification (NCBI taxonomy): domain Eukaryota; kingdom Metazoa; phylum Chordata; class Mammalia; order Primates; family Lorisidae; genus Perodicticus; species Perodicticus potto. Next base: position 4,604 of record CAUYRH010030320.1, on the reverse strand, counting down.
GCAATTCAGAAATTATCAAGGCTGCCCTTCCTAACCGTAGGCTCCAGGGAAAGGCTGTCTCAGAGGATGGGGGCCCCTCTTTAAGCAGGCTGGGCTGTTCCTCCTGCTCAGTGCCTCAGGAATGGGACTGTGGCTAAGAGCCACTGCCTAGGGACGTGGGGGTGACACTGCTGCCCCACTGGGCTAGAGGACAGAATAGTGCAATCAAAGAGGACTATCCTAGAACTTCAAGATCTAGTGAAATCTGCCTTGCTAAGTTTTGAACTTCTTGGGACCTGTCGCCTGTTTCTTTAGATTCTTCCCTTTGGGGATGGGAGCCCTTACTCTATGCCTGTCTTAAAGCACTGTGTTTTGGAAGCACCTACCTTGTCTGGTTTCATGCATTTTCACAGCCTGGGAGGAATTTTGCCTGAGGATGAATCATACCTCAAGTCTCACCCAAACCTGATTTAGATGATAGTAAGATGAGACCTCAGACTTGGAACTGATGCTGGATTAAGATGCTGGGAATATTGGGATAGGGTGAATGTGAGAAGGACGTAAATTTTGGGAGTTGAGGGGAGAATGTTATGGAGTGAATTGTATCTTCTACAATTCATATGTTAGAACTGTAATCCCCATGTGACTATGTTTGGAGACAGAGTCTGTACTATAAGGAGGTTATAAAGGTTCCCATAGGACTCGTGTCCTTTTAAGAGGAAGAAACACCAAAGCTTGCTTTTTCTGTGCACATACAAAGAAGACAGGGACACAGGGAGAAGGTCCCTGTCTAAAGGCCAGAAAGAGAGACTGTACCAGAAACCAACCTGCAGGCACCTGGATCTTGGACCTCCAGCCTCCAGAACCATGAGAAGATAAATTTCTGTTTTTTAAGCCACGTAGTCTGGGGTATTTTGTTATAGAAGCAGAAGACTAATAGCATTGCTAACCACATCAATGACAAGAACCACGCCTTTGCTCCCCCTGTGGGTGTCCATGTGTGGGTTTCACAGAGCTTCCTCCCCATCAGTTTCAGAGTGCCTTGTTCTCCAACACACAGCATCTTGTTTAGTTGGGCAAACCTGGGTCTGACTGAAGAGGCCCAGTGAAAGCTACAGCTGACAGAACTCTGAGGCCGGATTTTTAGGACCAGGCTTTGCTGGAACATGCTACGGGATCGTAGCAAGTCACTTCTCTCTATCAGTTTATTCAGTTGTAAGATGAAATGTGCCACATCAGGCTCTGGGGTTATGCAGATGTGGGTTTGAATCCAGCCTCTGACATTAGCTTGGGCAAGTGACTGAGCCTCTCAGGTTTGATTTTCTCATCTCCAAAACAGGAAGGATAACTAGTACTGTTCTGTTCTACCCCACAGGATTATTGGGCTAATTAAGAGAAAATACATGGAGAGTCCTTGGCAGAAATAAAAGGCCAATAAAAGGAAGTTCTATGTAAAGTGCTGGAGGTGTCTGGCACTTAATAAGTCCTGTATCAGTCTTCACTATCATCATTCCTTATCCAGGCAGACATTAAGTCCTCAACAAGTGAGAGTTGATATTATTATTTTGGGGTCTCATCTCCCTCCATTGCCCTCCAAAACCCTAAACCCTAACCAGCCCCAAGCTGGTTTTCTCTGCACATAGCCCATGGGCTTTCACGCCCCAGTGCCCTTTGTCTGGGGCTGGGCTGTTTCCTCTGCCTGGTATTCCATTTCTCCTCTTCCCAAGCTCAGATGTCTTCTCCTCTCGGATTCCTCGTCTTCACCACCCCTCCTCCCAGTAATGAGGAAGGGCTCCCTGATTTGTGTTCTATTAAGAAAACAAGTCCTTATAGCACTTAGCTCTTTGTGCCTGGTTGTTGAGTTAACTCTTTCGGAGCCTGCTTCCAAGAGTGGCAACCTTTGGGGGGACAGCACTGAGTGAGTTGCCTCTAAGTGTCACCCAAGGCGTGTGGCACCGTGCGGGGCAGAGTAAACCGGCCGCTGTGCGGAGAGGGGTCCAGTTTAACTCCCGGAATCTGAGCCCCCGACGCTACCCAGGGCGCATCCACGGTGAACGCCTCTCCTCAGCCTCGGATTCTCCCTTCCCCGCGGTTCCTCTCCCCCGGGTCAAGCCGGCTCCCAGGGGTCCCGCCGGCTCTTCCCCAGGCCAGTCCCTCCCCCACCCCCTTCGGGCGCCTCCCCTCCTTTATCCCAGAGCGGAGCCCGGCGGGGCTGGAGGCGGAGCGTCTCGGCCGGGGGCAGACAGCCGGCTTGAGAGACGCTGAGTGAGCTGGGGATCCAGACGCGCCGCCACCGCCGCCGGGCCGGGGGGCTGGCATGGCCGAGGGCGTGTGAGCGCCGAGCGCGAGGGCCTCCGCCACCATGCCCGGGGGCGCAGGCGCCGCCCGGCTCTGCCTGCTGGCGCTCGCCCTGCAGCTCCGGCCGCGGGCGGCGCGGGAGCAGGGATGGACCAGAAGTAAGTGGCCAGGCGCGGAGGGGATGGAGGCGAGCTGGCTGGGCGGCTCAGGGACGTGGGAGTCGCCTTGTAGGTGGGGAGCGCCGGGACCGCGATCCCTGCACCTCCTGCAACTCCGGGCCTGCGCCCCCGCTGCCCCCCAGCCTGGGAGCTGAGGCTTTGTTCCCACGTTGTGCGCCCTGGGAGGTGGCGGGGGTCGGGGAAAGCCAGAGCAGGCAGAAAACAGCCGGTCCTTCCCCTCTCTTTTTCTCCCTCCTCTGTTTTCTGCTTTGGCTTCTCTTCCCGCTGCCCTCCCGGCCTCTCTTCCTCGGTTTTCTCACGGTCCCTCATCTCCGCTCCGCCTCTCTCATCTCTGTCCCTCCCGCCCGCTGCACTCTGCAGCGGTGAGCATCCCAAGCGCCCTGCCCGTGTGGCCTGGCACATGCTCGGTGCTAGCCGCACTCCGATGGGGCAGAAAATAAATGTCCCTGGAGGACTGTGGTGGCTTTGGTGAAGGTAGCTCGCTGAGTGTCTCCAGCCGTGCACTTCGGACCCTGGGCTGGCAGGAAGGTTATTGAAGAGCAAGTCCAAATGTACCCATTTTACGGACTAGGAAGCTGAGGCCCACAAAAGGGGCCTCAAGGCCGTGCCATGGATTGAGATCCGCGGTGGCACTGGAAATCAGGGCTCTCTGTCCACCCCTCCGGGCGGCCTCCCTCTTGGGGGTCAGTTTCCCGTCTGTGAAGCGGAGTGTTCGGACTGGACGCTCCTCCTTGGATGCTGCGTGATGTCTGTTTCTCACAACTAGTTTCCCAGACACCAACCCCTACCCGGCCCCATCCCTTGGGGATTTCGGCCGTTTTCGCGGAAGGAACGTCCCGGGGGTTGTGCCTGGGTTCTGTCATTATGACCCGAGAGAAAGCTTAGCCCTGGCTGCATCGCCGCAGACGGACTGGGCAGGCTCCAGCCCGCTGCCTGCGGGACCAACAGTTAGCGTTTTCAAATACAGCATCGCAGGCAAGGACGGGGTGGGGGGGGCGGGAGGGTTCGGAGGGGTGTGGGCTGGACCCCGCCAAGGCTCCTGAGACTGAGGGCTGTGCTCTCTCCCGACAGTGCCCAGCTTCCAGGGGGCAAGGTGCGGTGAACTGCAGGCCAGTGGGAAGACAGAACCGCCATTTGAGGCATTGTAATGAAAGGGAAACTGAGGCACCGTGTGTTCGAACGCAGCATGAGGCCTGTGTCAGTGCTTAGTGCAGGAGAGAAGCAGAAAGGCAAGGAAAGCAAGTTCTTGCTCGGAGCACGGGCGCCTTCTCTGAGTTCTGAGTCTTGGGAGACCACTTAGGGAGGCAGAGTCTCTGTACAGTACCTGGGAAATAATGAAAAGTGTAAAAGAAATAAAATGATCTGCAGTCTCCAAACCCATAGTTACTATTGATATTTGTGTTTTTTCCCTTGAGTCCTTGTGTGTTCCTATCAATATATATTGATAAAATTGGAACCATAGCATACGTACAGTTTTTTGTCTTGAATTTTTCATTTCACACTATGAACATTTCCCACATCATTAAATACTCCAAAAACACGATTTTAATGACTCTATAAATTCTATAAAGAGATGACAGAAGTATAATTTTCAGAAAGTTAAAAAACATGACTCTTATACAAATGTGGCAAAAATTTATTCAATTCATTAATGAGGTAGCAAACCAGCTGGTAAAGCTGATTTGAAGCAACATTAGAAGAACAAAGGTGGAGAAGGAATGTTGAAATCAAGTGGCAGGGATAGATACACAAGTGGTGGATGACCCACAAAACAAAGCAGTCATAATTCTTGGTTATCTTTCTAATATGCTGAAATCATTTGCATCTCTGTCAGGTAGAAATTTATAAGTAACATAGAACTAACTTCACAGAGTAGAAGCTGCCAATCAATAGTAAATAAAAAGACAATGGTAGATTCCCCTAGATAATTCAGTAATCCGTGGGTGGGCCTGTTAAGCAGTAGGACATTGAAAAGATAACCCTGCTTCCTCTTTGCCTGATTTTCTTTCTTTTTTTTTTTTTTGAGACAGAGCCTCAAGCTGTCCCCCTGGATAGAGTGCTGTGGCATCACAGCTCACAGCAACCTCCAATTCCTGGGCTCAAGCGAGTCTCTTGCCTCCGCCTCCCAAGTAGCTGGGACTACAGGCG
>CAUYRH010030316.1:0-17056 GCA_963574655.1 Perodicticus potto | reverse complement strand
AATTCTTTCCTATAAACAAATCCTCCTCTACTTATAATTCTTTCCTATAAATAAATCCTAACTTACCACCACTATTGTGGTCCGTCGATTCCTTCTTCGAATCGCCGAGACCAAGAGCCTGAAATTCCGGTATCAATAGGGGCCAATGCAGGACCCACCCAAATAAACCATCCCATCCAGGAAAGAGTGACTATACCAGTCCCTATCCCTCCCACCCTTTAAATTCCCATCCACCTTAACCCACATGCTGACTCCTTTCTCGGACTCAGCTTGCTTGTACCCAGGTGGAAATAAAGGCCACATTGCCCACACAGAACCTAGACTCCCATTTCCTTTGGTTCACCTTTTGGAATAACCTTTTATTTTTGGTCCTTGACCTCTCAGTCAGGAGTTTGATACCAGCCTGAGTAAGAAACAAGGCTCCTATTTCTAATAAAAAATAGAAAAATTAGTTAGATGTCATGGCAGATAGCTATAGTCCCAGCTACTGGGGGGCTGAGGGAGGAGGATCACTTTAGCCCAGGAATTTGAGGTTGCTGAAAGGAAAATCTGTAGGCAAGGTAGAATAAGCACACTCTTACTAAGTACAGCTAAAAACTATAGACAGAATATATACAGTACCTATCAGAGGATCCTAAATATTAAATAATAGCCATAGATCTAGGAGGGAAATAAAAACTTGAAAATCTAGTACTGAGATGAGTTTTCTGGGATATTTTTTCTCCCATCTAATCCTAATTTATACTAAGGGCAGATAAAGCCTGGAACTATGGCAGAAAAAACTGCAAGAGAAGCTCTCTCTTCTAGCCAAAGACCAGAAAGACGGGGCTGTGTGTTGGAGGCTCTGGGGCCATTCTCAAGAGGTTTCTTTCCTTTGCTTTTTCCTTTCCCATCTTCTGACCTTGCCCTGAGGCAAGCCCCAGTCAGCAAGCTGTAACCAGAAGTAGAAGATGCCCTGGAGCCACCTAAAACTCTTGAGACAGAGTTCTTTTCCTTTGACCAGTGAAGTAGGAAAACGGGCCTTGTCACCTGAGGTGTGTAGAAGAAACTCTTCTCACCACTTCACCCTGGAGGCAGGCCCAAGTGTGGGACGTGGGCAGCGGCACACAGGGCTTAAAACCTCAGATTTACAGCTAGAAGACCAAGCCGAGGGGACCAGGAGATAGGTCTAGAGAGAAGGGGGCTAGGGAAATTGTTGCTCTAAATCTATTTTTCAAGTAGGGGACTCACTCCTAGGCTGTGTAAATATTGTATGATATGAGGCAATATAGTAAAAGTTTGAGAACTGAACTACAGTGTACAGAACTACCCACGTGATCTTATTTCTAAGGTATCCACAAACAGGGCAGTCCAGAAGAATATTGCAGAAGCTTTTAGAGGCCTAGCGATGCCCCCCACAAACCCTCCCCCACTTCTCTTAGAACAAAAGTCCACAATGGACCTAGCTAGCCCCACCCCCAAAGGTTAGGGCCACCAAAAGGGATGTTTAGTCCACTAGAATCCTCCAACAGGCAGTAAAATCTATCCAGCCCCTACAGCCCTATATAAAAAGAGGCCTCCAACCAGCCTTGTGCGCATGCCATCTTTGGCTCTGCCAAGGAGGGTCTCTGCCCCTTTCATTAAACTTGGCCTCCATTCACTAGTTTCATCTGAGTTGAACCCACTGTTTGAAAACAGAACTGACATTGCAAACAGCTCATAGACAGTGGATCAGAACCTGTGGTCTAAACTTAACCTGGCTAAATTACAGCTAAGACAAAGAAACAAAAAAACAAGAAATCAACATTGAAAGGATGGTCAGTCTTGATAGAAGAATAACAGAAAAATTATTAACTCATAATTTTTCAGGAAGGGCTAAAATCAACCTTGAGCTCTCCCTGCTTTTGATCTCTCTAGCCCAGAAGCACCCCACAAAACTTTCTTCACAACATTTAAAAGGGGCGGAGCAAATAAAAAAGAAAGGTAAATTTTTCTTTTTACATTCACCAGTTCCCTGTCTTTTTAGAATCTGTTTCATAGCCTCAAGGCTTCCTGAGTTATCCCAAGAGGAACAATACCAGTGACAGGCCTCAAACTCCACTCAAAATCACATCTCCGGGACAGAATCAACAACAGGATCAAAACACCAGTGAAAAGTCTATCTCAGTGAAAAGGGAGCTGCTTATCATCCTGTTCTTTTCTCTCCCTCTCTCTTGCCTCAGTCTCTTCCCCTCTCATTCCCTCTTTCCTTCTAAGAAGATAAAATAAATTTTATTCCTTTATATCCTAATCTTTGTCTGGAGAAATCTTTTCTCAACCCACAGAGCACCTATGAGCTTTCCACCCTAACACAGTTACTCCAGAAGGTTTTAATAAGACTCAGAATCCCATAACATGTGACCAGGGATCAGGATACAATTCAAATGTATAAACCTACAAAGAACTAAGCAAATCTTAACAACTTTAAAGCGAAAATACAATCAATAGCAGCCCCCCAGACGACTTACATGTTAGAATTCTCAGGTGAAGAATTTAAAGCAGCAGCGATTGTTGTAGGAAAGGAATTCTTCTAACTCTGACAAGAGTGCAGCCATTTTAGAAAAAACAAGCAATCTCTTTCCCCAGACTCTTGGAATGCTTCAAGACCAGTATTCCTGGAAACACCCTGCCAATATCCTTGCTTGGCACTGGGGATACACCCATACCTGACCTGTGCTGGAGGTGAGCGCAGGGTAGTATGTCAGTGGCAGCCCTGACAGAAACATCAATCAGAAGAGAATGACTGGTCACTGCCACGCTCCAGCTATACTAATAAGGCTAAAAAAGCCTTTTGCAACTGCATGGGAGTGATCTGATTCCTGGTCAGACTCTACCCTGCTCTTTCCTCTAGTAAAGCCTTTCCTATCCTTGCACTGATCTCCTCTCCTTCTTGAAGACCATCACTCCATCTTTCTGCCTAAACCTTTCAATTACAATTACATTCTGGGAGGTGAGCATGAACATTCTTGAAATTATTGGAAAGATAAAAGTCCTCAGCAGAGATATATAAGCTATAAAATTGAACCAAATTGATACAGGGTTCCCCCACTCAGGGATGGACAAGGGACCACGCCCCATTTTCTGGGCCTGGGTGAGGTTAAAAATCATTCTCAACCTGGATCCCCTCTCTCCACTTAAAATAGGCCCCTTCCAGGTCACATTCTCTGGGCACAAGAAAGACCATGAAGAAAGAAGCCTGAGGGTGGCGCCTGTGGTTCAAAGGAGTAGGGCGCCAGTCCCCTATGCCAGAAGTGGTGGGTTCAAACCCAGCCCTGGCCAGAAACTCAAAAAAAAAAAAAAAAAAGAAAGAAAGAAAGAAAGAAAGCAGTCTTATGGGTATCTCATCTGGGTTGTCTCTCTTGGAGCAAGGACACACACTCTATTGTATTTCCCAGGACAAAGATGGCAAGGACTGAATTCCTCTTCACTATGGCACTTTTAAAATTATTTTCTGCCCACAGGCCCCTGGTCGATTGTGACCTGTTCCAGATATACATTCTATCTCCCCTCAAACCCCAGATACCGGGATAGGAAAAGCAGTATATAAACCTCTAAGCAGAAAGGGTTATACTAATAAGGCTAAAAAAGCCTTTCCCTTTCACGTTCTCCTTTCAGCTTGCTAAAGTCTTTGACTTTCGTTGCCCGCTCCCTATTTTTCAATAAAATGTGGTCCATGGATTCATGCCTTGCATCTCTGAGATCAAGGACTCAGCAGAGAGAAATGTCAGCTACAAAAAGGGCAGCTACAAAATTCCTTTTTTTGATAGATAGGGCAACTGAACTAAAAATTTCAATGAATGTGGCAAATGTCAAAACAGAGATCATAGAAGGGAGATTAAATTTTAACTTGAAGATAAAATAGGAATGATCCAGTCATAACTACATAGGGAAGGAAACATGATTAGAAAGTGAGAAGTCTCAGAAACTCATGGGACAATATTAAAATATATAACTTTTGTATCTTTTCAATCCCAGATGGATTGGAGAAAGAGTTGGAATGGAAAAAATGTTGGAAGAAATGATGGTGGGAGATTCCCAAAATATGGTGGAAGATGTTAATTTATAGATTCAAGAAATTCAGAGAATCTCAAATTCAAAGATAAGTTCGATGAAAAGTATGTTCAGACACAACATATGTAATACAATTGCTAAAAACCAAAAGTTAAAAAAAAAGAAATCCAAAAAAATAGATCAAAAAAAATAATAGCTAGAAGAACGACATTATGTATAAGGGAACAATGCTTCGGTTGACTGTGGATGTCGGATGTCTCACTAGAAGCCGGTGAGGCCAGAAAGCAGTGGCACCACATTTAAAGTACTGAAAGAAAAGAACTGTCAATGCAGAATTCTGTATCAGTAAAAACATGCTTCAGTATAAAAATATTCTTAAATGAAAGAAAACTGTTGCTAGCAGACCTGCTCTAAAAGAAGGGCTAAAGTTCTTCAGGTGGAAGAGAATTACTATTAGAGGAAACTGGAATTTCGGGAAGAAAGGTTGACATCAAATAACTAGGTAAATACAGTAAAAATTTTTTTCCTCTTAAGTTCTATATATATTATTTACTGCTAAAAAGCAAAAATTACACTATGGTCTAGTGGAGTATTGAATAGATGTAGATGTTATATACACTACAACTGCAACAGATCAGGGAAAGGGGAAAAGATATATATGGTTTTAAGGTTACTATGATGCTGAAAAGAGTCAGTGGTCTGTCACTGTCAGCCAATATGCAGAGATAGGGATAGCCCCACCAAACTTTGTCAGAAGGCCGTGATTCTAGAGAACAGTGAGAGTAGCCTGTCCAAGGCTGTTTCGTTCTACCATTTCCAAAATCACAGTTTTATACATAAAAGTTCAGCATGAAGACCGCATTAACCCTTACTTTAAACAATAATCAGCATAACTCAGTGACCTATTACAACATTCCAGATCAAGAGTTAGCCTCCTAAATCAGTCCACCTAAAATACTCAAGATAGGTGTCTTTAGGGTGGGAACTAAATTTATAAAACAGTGAAAATGGGAGTCGGGGGTGAAGGTCAGACAGGACCTAACTTTACCAGACCAGCTGTGTCATGCCCACCCTAGCCTTCCTGATTCCATCTCATTCTCACTACATGTGCTTTCAACTACATTTCACTTGAAGTGGTGAAATATTAATTCTAAGTAGTTTTAAAGTTATATAGGTATAGTGTAATCCGTAGAGCAACCACTAAAAGAAATATACAAAATATATATTAGTTAAAAAGCCAATAGGTAAAGGAAAATGAGACAATTAAAAAGTATTTGAATTCCAAAAGAAGGCAGCAAGAAGGAAACAAACAACAAGTAAAAAATAGTCAGCATGAATTTATTGAATGGCTATATTTGGTGCTCATTGATTAGGAAGAATAGACTGTAAGAGATAATAGGAATAATTTTGATACACTAGATGCAAAATGGAGAGATAGGGCTCCAGCAGTCCCAGAGGAGATAAAATCAGTGAAAACAAAACAGAACAAAAAAATGTGTTTTTTTTTCTTCTGTTACAAATGAGAGATGTGAGCATCCAATTTTGAAATTAGCCAGATAGCTAAGCTTTGAACTGAGGATATCCCTTAGATAACTGAGTTATTTGGAAGTGATGATTTCATCTAAGGCCTTTGGATATATGAAACAACCAGGAAAGCTGCCTTATGCAGCACCCAACAGAAGCCAGCCAGGAACCAGATCCAAATGCTCTTGATATCTTTACCCAACATAAATGAGGTGACAATCATTCACTGACTCATACTAAAGATATGTAGTTCTAATTTTTATACATTATCTGTAGGTTTGATTTTTGTCACTTCCTGTTAATAGGATGCTCTTCTCTAAGGACTTTGTTGTAAATGTGCTAGGAAATGGATCAGCAAGAACATGTTGGTTGCATATTTTAAATATGCTTAGGGGGTTTAGAAAGGGGTAAGAGTGGAAATATGCCCAGTCACACAAAATTAATTAATTGTCTGCAGAGGATAACAGTGTTTCTCCTCCTCAACACCTTGTCAGCACATCAGTAGGACTCCAGTACAATAACAGTGGATTCCAACTGAGAGAGGTTGGACAAAAATGCTATTTAAGAAAGAGTTCTTAGGAAAACCCAAAGACAACAGAAGAGAGAAGAAACAAACAAATAAACAAAAAGCCAAGCACTAAACTTTAAAAGCAAGTGAAATCCTGGCACTTACAGCTATAGCAAACATTAAACACAGACCAACCTACCCACAGTAGATTATCATAAGACCTCATACTAAAAACCTAATTACTTTAGTTCCTACTCCCTCATAAGTATGTCTGGCTCTCAGCAAAAATTTCAAAGTATGCCAAAAAAAAAAAAAAAAAAAAAAAAAAGCAGGGGACAGAACACAGTGTGAAGAGACAAAGAAAATACTTGAACCAAACTCTGATAACACAGATTTTGGGATTACCAAATCAAATAGGGAATTTCAAACAATTATTTATCAATCTGAGATGGTCACCGCATGCCCCCCACCCTTGGACCACAGGTACCCACTTTGATCATGACTGCATTCCCAGGTCCACTCCCTCTGCCCTTTACTGGGGGAAAGTATTTAGGATAAATACTAAAACAAAAAAAACACCAGCCACGATCCAAGATGGCAGATGGGGGAGGAGGATGAATTCATTGTCTAGGGTCCTTGAAATGATCATAACTCTCACAGGAGGGAGGCAGGGAACCAGGATAAGAACTACTGAAAACCTGTATTGTAAATGTTGTTTGTTTATCTATCTAACTGCACCTGCAAGGTCTGTCTGCTTGTGTAAGGGCCAGATTTTATAACTGATGCAGCTTGCCTGCATCAGCTCCACCAGTCCTACCCCTTACCTTATAAAAACCTTCATTCACCAACTGGTCGCTGCTGCTCTCCCAGAATCTCTCTTATACTTGCAGAGACAGCCAACTACAAGTCCTAATAAAGACTCCTTAATTGGCACTTAAAAAAACCTTTATTTGTCTGGTGGTCACTTTACTCCCACCATTACAAATCTTTATTCTCATGGAATTAGAATAATAATTCGAATAATGTAAAAAATGAGAAGTGTAAGTAGAGAGATAGAAACTATAACACTTAATAGAAATGAGTAATGTTTTTGAAGGGCTCACCAGTAGTTTTGACATAAGAAAAAAATCAGTGAGATTGAAGGTATATTACTAGAAACTCCCTGACCTGAAATGCAAAAGAATGAAGGGCGGGTAGGGAAGACTATCAAAGAACTCTAGTCAATAGCAAAGACGTCACACATACATAAAGGTAAAACCAGAAGAAGAAAGAAAGAAGTGGGGAAAAATGCTTGAAATTATGATGGCCAAGAATTTTTCAAAACTAATGACAGACACCAAACCACAGATCCAGGAGAACACTAAGCATTGTGAAATGAAATAAAATCTTAAGCCCCCAAAGCTGACTGAATCAACCCTCTTAGCCAAGGGGAAACCCCTCCCTGCCAAAAAACCTTGAAGCTGAGTTGCCAGCCATAAGGAAAAGGCTTTAAATATGCCTTTAAATATGTCTAGTTGTCTAAAAATATGTTTAAAAACCCTATTCCTCGTAGGGTTTTTTTGAGAGGGGAGGAGAAAACAGTACAATAGAAAATCATTAACAGGCCTAATGCTATATAAGACAAAGATTAAACCACACCTATAGATCATCACTTTACTTAACAGATCACTTAAGTCAGGGTATGTGTACAGTGTTATGTGTAGTGGCCTGTCTCTAATTAACAGACTTCTTTAACTTAAAACATTTCCAGCCTCTAGACAAAGCTTCATTTCTTTAACCAATTCCAAATCAAAGAAATTTTAAACCCATTTAAAACCTGTAATGCCCCGATGTTCTGTCTTTTCCTTTTCAGACTAAACCAATATGTTTGCCTTCCATGTACTAACTGATGACTTTATGTCTGATTCCTTTATCTCTAATATATATAAAACCAAACTGTAACCCAACTATGGTGAGACCACTTGCTCAAGGCTTCTTGAGCATGGCTCTCTGGGCCATGGTTGCACATATTCAGCTCAGAATAAATCTTTTAAATTATTTTACAGAGCATGGGGTTTGGGTTCTTTCCCATTGATAGTAGGATAAATACTAAAATAAAAACAAATTACACTTATGCATATTATATTCAAACTTCAGAAAAACAAGCACAATATTAAGCCGTGAACAATGAATGCAACCTTATGTTAATAACAGCAACATGGTAGGCTTCACTTTACCAGATTTCAACCTATACTACAAGGCTATAGTAACCAAAAAAGCATGGTACTGCCACAAAATCAGAGCTACATGCCTATGAATCAATCAGAAAAGAGAACCCAGAGATGAAATCGTCCTCATAGTCCCACCTGATTTTTGACAAAACAGATAAAAACATACACTGGGGAAAATAAGTCCTGTTCAATAAATGGTTTTGGGAAAACTAGATAGCCACATGAAAAGACTGGAACATAATTTGCACCTCTCATCACTACAAAAAGTAACTCATGATAGATAAAAGACTTAAACCTAAGGTATGAAACTGTAGGTATCTGAGAAGAAAATATTGGAAAAATGCTTTTTTTTTTCTTCAAATTAAAATGAGCATACAAATGTTTAGGTTACATTGTTTTCAATTCTAAGGTAAAATTCAAATTATAGTTGAGTCCTTTACCCAGGAGACATGCTGAAAAGCCTCGTATTGTGCACATTAGGTGAAATCCCATGTAGATATCAGCCTAGACCAAGAATTCACAAGGAAGAGCCCCCAAAGCAATCACAGCAACAATAAAAATAAATTGGACCTGACCAAACTAAAAAGCTTGTAATAGCCAAGGGCACAATCAAAATAGTAAATAAATCACATAATGGGAGAAAATGTTCTCATGCTATATATCTGACAAAGGAGTGATAACCAAGATCTACAAAGGACTCAAGCAAATCAGCAAGAAACAACCAAACAAACCCATTACAAAGTGAGCAAAAGACACAAACAGAAACCTTTCCAATGAATACATACTAATGACCAGTGAACTCATGAAAAAATGCTCAGTGTCTTTAATCATTAGCGAAATGTGAACCAAAACCACAATGAGACATCTCCTAACTCCAGTGAGAATGGCTCATATTAAAAAGTTGCAAAACAGCAGATGCTGGTGGTGGATATGGAGAGAAAGGAACTGTAATACACTGTTAGTGTAAACTAGTATCTCTATGGAAAATTGTATAGAGATATGGCAAGGAACTTAAAGTAAACCTACCAGTTAATCCAGCAATCCCAGTTCTGGGTACATATTCAAAGGAAAAAAAGTCATTTTATCAAAACAAAACAAACGCAAAAGAAACTTGCACTCAAATGTTTACATCAGCACAATTCACAATCACAAAAGACATGGAGACAACTGAAGTGTCCACTAACATAAGAATGAATTAATAAAATGTGGAATATTTGTACACAGACTACTACTTAGCCATAAAAAAAATGGTTATCAAGTATCTTTTGTGCCAACCTAGATGGAACTAGAAACCATTCTTCTAAGTGAAACATAAGAATAGAGAAACAAGCACATACCAAGTTGGAACTAAATCTCAATAAAAATGGAAGTAAATCTCAATTAAAAATCAAACTGAGGGAAGGGCAATGCAGGGGATAGGCAAATTCAGTTATTGGGTACAGCACACACTATCTGGGTAAAGGGTGTACTTATAAATGTGATTCAATCTGTACAAAAACCCAAAAGATTTAAACAAAACATGTATACCACCTAATATTCTGAAATAAAAAATAGAAAAAAAATAAAATCTTAAAAGAAGCATAACAAACAAACAACTTACCTATAGAACAGGGTAAGAAATAAATTGGACTTGATATCAGAAGCCATGCAAGTAAAAAGAGAGTGGAGTGAAATATTTAAAGTGCTGAAACAAAAACCTACCAAGAATTACCAAGAATTCTTTATCCAGTGAATTAATCATCAAAAGGGAAGGAGAAATGAAGACTTTCTCAGAAAAGCAAAAACTGAAGGAATTTGTCACCAGTAGGTCTGAATTGCAAGAAATATGTTAAAATAATTTTTTAGGGAGGAGGAAAATTATATACTAGAAAGTCAAATCTACATAAAGAGAGGAAGATCATCAAAGAAAGAATACTTTTTATTTTTCTTATTCTTAATGTATCTAATAGATAACTTCTTGTTTAAGGCAATAATGGCATTGATGTACTAGGTAATTACAGCTTATGGGTAAGTAAAATGAATTACTACAGTGTTATAAATGAGTAGGATGAAAAAATTGGGAATTCTCTGTTATGTTACCTGCACTATCCCAGAAGCAGTATCGTGTTATATGAAAGAGGACTTAATTGTACATATATGCTGCAAACTCTAGGGCAATGATTGAAAATAACATTAAATGAAGTAAACTAGATTTGTATGCTAGTCTTCTCAGGCTTCCATAATAAAATAGGATAGTTTGGATACCTTAAACAATATAAATTTATTTTCTCACAGTTCTAGAGGCTAGAAATCCAGGATCAAGTTGCCAGAAAGTTCAGTCTCTGGTGAGGCTTCTCTTCCTGGCTACAATTTGGTTATGTCCCTACATGAGCTTTATGTGTGTGTCTCTGTGTGTATATACACAGAGAGAAGAGAGCTCTGATATCTCTCCTTATAATGACAATAGTTCTATCAGGTTAGTGACACACTCTTATTACCTCATTTAACTTTAAGTACTTCCTTAAAGCCCCTATCTTCAAATACAATCACTTTGGGGTTAAGGCCTCCAGATATAAATTTGTAGGGGAGGGAACACACAATTTATTTCATAATAATATGCCCATAAAAGAGAGAAAGTAAAATAATATAAAATTCTCAATTACAATAAGAGAATGCAGAAAAAGAGAGAAAGATTAATAAACAGAAAGAAACCAAAAAGTATTGCAAAAAATAAAAACAGTTACAAACATGGTACTATATATAATAATATATAATCCAATGATATATGTTATCACTTTAAATGGGAATGGTCTTAATATACTACATAAGGGGGATTATCAGAGTGGAATCAAAAGACCCAACAATATGTTGTCCACAAGAAACCCGCTTTAAATAAAAAGACATAGATAGATTAACATTTAGTGGATAGAGAAAAATATACATGTTAACACTAATCAAAAGAAATCTGAGTAGCTATATTAATCTGAAAAAGGAAAATTACCAAAGCTAAAGAGAACTATTACTCAATGACAAAGGGATTCCTTGTCCAAGATATAATAATATATGCAACTAACAATAACACATCAAGTATGTGAGACTGAAAAACTGGTAAACTGAAAAAATAAGATGCCTCTGGCTAGGTGCTGTGGCTCACACCTGTAATCCTAGCACTCTGGAGGCTGAGGTGGGTGGATCACATGAGCTCAGGAGTTTGAGACCAGTCTGAGTCAAAGAGTGAAAGAGTTTCAAAGAGTGGAAAACCCTGTCTCTAATTTAAAAAATAGAAAAATTAATCAGGTGTCATGGCACATGTCTGTAGTCCCAGCTACTTGGGAGTGTGAGGCAAAATATTGCTTGAGCCTGAAGTTTGAAGTTGCTGTGAGTTATGGTGCCACAGTACTCTACCCAGGGCAATTGAGTGAGACTCTGTCTCAAAAATAAATAAATAAATAAATAAATAAATAAATAAATAAATAAATGAATGAATATTAAAAAAATAAATGGAGGGTGCCTCTTCTTATCACTCCTATTCAGCGTGATACAAGAGATGCTAACCAGTTCAATGAGGCAAGCAAAAGAAATAAAAGTCATACTGATGGAAAAGGGTAAAAGTATCTCACTTTGCAGATGATGTGCTGTTTATATCAGTGATTGCCAGTTGAAGATATTTTGCCCTTCGATGGGCATTTGACAACGTCTGGATATATTTTTGGTTGTCACAACTGGAAAGTGGGAGGGTCATGACAGTGGCATTGAATGAGCAAAGGTCAAGAATGCTGCAGAGGGGGCAGAGCAAGATAGCCGACTGGAAGCAGCTTCCGAAAGACGCTCTTGTCCAAAAGGAAAAATAACCTCCAGAAACTGCGCAATTAAGCTGAAGACTGGGAGCCCAGCCTAGAGAGAGAAATGATAACTGCAGGTCATCTCTACTTGGAGGTGACTCCAAGAAAGCAAGCTTCAGGTACAAAATTCATCTGAAAGGAAAAGAGTCCGTCCCCTCTCCCAAGAAAGCTGTGGGTTTTTGCTTTTCTGTTTCCTTTCTTTTTTCTCTTCATTTGCTCCTGCAGGTTTTCTACAGAAAAGCGGTGAACTGTGGATCTCTTGTCTCACCCCACAGAACAGTGCTATGGGAAGTGGGGTCTGCTTTCCCCAGAGTGACCCTAATGTGACTCTGAACACTCTCTTGCTAGGCAGAAAAACTGAACTAAAGTTTTCCTCACCATTCTGAACTTATAATACACCCTTCCCCCCTTACCTGAGGCAGGAGAGGCCTAACCCCCGCTGAGACTGAAGGAGGAGGTTCTTGAGCTCACCCTCCCCCACCCTGCCTGCCAGAACAAGCACCCCAGTGGTAAGACTCCAGGGGCTAGGGGAGCCTCCTTTCCTCCAGCCAGGGAATCTGCTGGTGACCACCAGGCCTCTGCAGGTCCACCCCCAGCCAGGAACTACCTCGGCAACCGCGGGGCGCTTGCCAGGCCTCTGCAGGCCACCCTCCCCCAGGGACTCCATTAGTGACTGCGTGGGCCTGCACCTGGCACTGGCAGGGTCTCTCCAGGCCCACCTTCTGCCAGGTCTTCCCCCGGCCAGGAACTCCCCCAGCAACCTACCGCTCAGCCCTTCGCCCTGTGCTAGCCAGGCCTCAGCAGGTCTGCCTTCTGCCAGGGACTACACCAGCAATGGCCAGGCCTCTGCAGGTATGCCCCTAGCCAGGTACTCCCCTGGTGACCACGCAGCCCTGTGCCCCATGCTAGCCAGGCGTCTAGATGTTTGCCTTCTGCCAGGGACTCTGCCGGTGACCGCCAGTCCTCTGCAGGTCCGCCCCCGGCCAGGACTCCCCTGGCCACTGCACCTGCCGGCCTCAGCATGCCTGCCTCCGACCAGGGACTTCAGGACCTGCACAACCCGTGTCCTCACTCCCGTACCCTCCCTGTCTCTGCACCGGGCCCCGCTTGTCTCCCAGCTCTGCTTATCTGTCCAGGGACTCCAGAAGCCATGGAACCAGGGCCCTCCCTCTGGAGCCCTCCCTGCCTCTGCATGGAGCCCTCAGCCCGGTCAAAGACTGCTGGAGCCATGGGCTCCCTTTGCCAAAGTCACCAGGCACCTGGCACTCCCAGAACCGTGTGCACCATCCCCCGTCCTGCTGCTGGATCTGGGGTGCCACACTCCGGAGCTGGTCCTGCAGCCAGAACTCCCTGGCTGGGGCAGTCCCAGAGGAGCTACACAGGGTCACTCCCTACAAAGTTCCACCAACAATAGAGTGACCCCGCCAGGGTCTAATCTTGGAGAAACACCTTCTCAACTCTGAGGATGGCCAGAGGCAATGGTGAAAAACAATCATGGGGTGGAATCAATGGAAAAACTCTGGCAATATGAATAATCAGAGTTGATCAACTCCTCCAAGGAACAACAAGTTAGACATAGCACAAGATCCTTTGCATCGGCAAATAGCTGAGATCTCAGAAATCAAATTCAGAATTTGGATAGCAAATAAGATCAGCGCAATGGAGGGAAAGATGGAATTAGAATTACAAGCAGTAATCCAAAAGATGACCCAAAAGATGTCTCAAGAATTCAATGAATTCAAAGACAAAATGACCAAAGATTTTGACACATTGAGACAAGAAGTTGCAGCCCTCAAAGATCTGAGAAATACAGTGGAATCCCTCAGTAACAGAACACAACAAGCCGAAGAAAGGATTTCTGACATGGAAGACAAAGCTTTCGAATGCTCCCAAACCTCTAAAGAGGAAGAGAAATGGAAGGCAAAAACAGATCACTCTCAGAGAGCTCTGGGATAATTCGAAGAAAACCAATATTCGCCTCATAGGGATCCCCAAAAGTGATGAAGTGGCTTCACAAGACACAGAGTCTATTCTTCATGAGATTATGAAAGAGAACTTTCCAGACATGCCAAAAGATTCTGAAATTCAGATAGCAGACAGTTTCAGAACTCCAACACGACTCAACCCGAATATGACATCCCCCAAACACATCATAATCAATTTCACTAAAGTTAATATGAAGGAGAAAATTCTGAAAGCTTTCAGATGTAAGAAAACCATTACCTACAAAGGGAAGAACATTAGAATAACTGCAAATCTCTCTGCTGAAATCTTTCAAGCTAGAAGAGGGTGGTCATTGACTATTAATCTCCTAAAACAAAATAACTTTCAACCCAGGATCCTGTATCCAACTAAACTGAGTTTCATTTATGATGGAGAAATTAAATACTTTAATGACATCCACATGTTAAAGAAATTTGCCATAACTAAACCAGCACTCCAGGACCTAACTAGGATTCTCAGACCTAACTTCCATAATGACCAGCATAATCCTCCACCACAAAAGTAAACCCATTCAGAAACTTGATCAAATTCCAACTTCCACAGTTGCAAAAGGATTTAAAATGTCTACTAGACTTTCAAAAGGCTTATCAATATTCTCAATTAATGTGACTGGGTTAAATTGTCCTCTAAAGAGGCATAGGTAGGCTGACTGGATACAAAAACTCAGGCCAGATATCTGCTGCATACAAGAATCTCATCTTACCTTAAAAAATAAATATAGACTCAAGGTGAAGGGATGGTCATCTATACTCCAGGCAAATGGAATGCAGAAAAAAGCAGGTATTGCAATCCTATTTGCAGATACAATAGGCTTTAAACCAACCACAATAAGGAAGGATGAGGATGAACACTTCATATTTGTTAAAAGTCGTATTCAATATGATGAGATTTCAATTATTAATATTTGTACACCCAACCATAATGCACCTCAATTTATAAGAGGAACTCTAACAGACATGAGCAACTTGAATACCTCCAGCTCCATACTAGTCAGGGATTTTACCACCCCTTTAGCAGTGCTGGATAGATCCTCCAAAAAGAAGCAAAGCAAAGAAATTTTAGATTTAAACTTAACCATTCAACATCTGGATTTAACAGACATCTACAGAACATTTCATCCCAACAAAACTGAATACACATTCTTCTCATCAGCCCACGGAACTTACCCCCAAATCGATCACATCCTAGGTCACAAGTCTAACCTCAGCAAATTTAGAAAAATAGAAATTATTCCTTGCATCTTCTCAGACCATCATGGAAGAAAAGTTGAACTCAATAACAACAGGAATCTACATGGAAATTAAATAACCTCATGCTAAAGGATAGATGGGTCATAGATGAGATTAAGAAGGAAATTACCAAATTTTTGGAACAAAATGACAATGAAGACATGAATTATCAGAACCTCTGGGATACTGCAAAGACAGTCCTAAGAGGAAAATTTATAACACTGCAAGCCTTCCTCAAGAAAATGGAAAGAGACGAAGTTAACAACTTAATGGGACATCTTAAGCAACTGGAGAAGGAAGAACATTCCAAGCACAAACCAAGTGGAAGAAAAGAAATAACCAAAATTAGAGCAGAATTAAATGAAATTGTAAACAAAAGAACTATACAACAGATCAATATATCCAAAAGTTGGTTTTTTGAAAAGGTCAATAAAATAGATAAACCTTTGGCTAACCTAGCCAGGAAAAAAGGAATAAAATCTCTAATCATCAAGCAGAAATGGTAAAGATGAAATAACAACATACCCCTCAGAAGTTCACAAAATCCTTAACAAATATTACAAGAAACTTTACTCTCAGAAATATGAAAATCTGGAGGAAATTGACCAATACTTGCAAGCACATCACTTACCAAGACTTAGCCAGAATGAAGTGGAAATGTTGAACAGGCCAATATCAAGTTCTGAAATAGCATCAACCATACAAAATCTCCCTAAAAAGAAAAGCCCAGGACCAGATGGCTTCACATCAGAATTCTACCAAACCTTTAAAGAAGAACTAGTACCTCTATTACTAAACCTCTTCCAAAATATAGAAAAAGAAGGAATACTACCCAACACATTCTATGAAACAAACATCACCTTGATCCCTAAACCAGGGAAAGACCCAACAAGAAAAGAAAACTATAGACCAATATCACTAATGAATATTGATGCAAAAATATTCAACAAGATCCTAACAAATAGAATCCAACAACACATCAAACAAATTATACACCATGACCAAGTGGGCTTTATTCCAGGGTCTCAAGGCTGGTTCAGTACACGTAAATCTATAAATGTAATTCAGCACATAAACAAATTAAAAAATAAAGACCATATGATTCTCTCAATTGATGCAGAAAAAGCTTTTTACAATATCCAGCATCCCTTCATGATCAGAACACTTAAGAAAATTGGTATAGAAGGGACAGTTCTTAAACTGACAGAGGCCATCTACACAAACCCACAGCCAATATCGTATTGAATGGATTTAAATTGAAATCATTTCCACTTAGATCAGGAACCAGGCAAGGTTGCCCATTGTCTCCATTGCTCTTTAACATTGTAATGGAAGTTTTAGCCATTGCAATTAGGGAAGAAAAAGCAATCAAGGGTATCCACATAGAGTCAGAAGAGATCAAACTTTCACTATTCACAGATGATATGATTGTATATCTGGAAAACACCAGGGATTCTACTACAAAACTTTTAGAAGTGATCACATAATACAGCAATGTCTCAGGCTACAAAATCAACACCCATAAATCTGTAGCCTTTATATATACCAACAATAGCCAGGCTGAAAAAACAGTCAAGGACTCTATTCCTTTCACAACAGTGCCAAAGAAGATGAAATATTTGGGAGTTTACCTAACAAAGGATGTGAAAGACCTCTATAAAGAGAACTATGAAACTAAGAAAAGAAATAGCTGAAAATGTTAACAAATGGAAAAATTTACCATGCTCATGG
>CAUYRH010030315.1:0-20404 GCA_963574655.1 Perodicticus potto | reverse complement strand
TTAGCGGTGTATACATCGGATACTTTTTCTTCCATTCTAGAGATACTTTGCTAAGGAGAACATGTTCCAGCTCCATCCATGTAAATATGAAAGAGGAAAAGTCACCATCTTTCTTTAAGGCTGAATAATATTCCATGGTATACACGTACCAAAGTTTATTAATCCATTCGTGTATCGTTGGGCTCTTGGGCTTCTTCCATGACTTAGCAATTATGTATTTTCTTGTTTTCCTTGAAATTTAAACTGTACTTTCTGAAATAGCATTCATTATACTTTTAGAGGTAATCTGTCTTGGCTAGGAAGTCAGTTACTGAATAAGTAATTTCATCTCTGGTATTACTGCCTGGGAAACAGTGACTCCCAGAGATGCTCAGAAAATCACAACTCATGTCTTCAGAGGTAGAACAGAGAAAATCTTCCAATAAGTCAGCCCCGTGCTTAGCTCTCTCACCAGTTCTTTCTGCTGTGGATCTTTTGGGGGCTCATAAGACGCAGTTAACGTTTTAGTTCAAGAATTCAGTTTTTGGCAGTGCCTGTGGCTCAGCGAGTAGGGCGCCGGCCCCATATGCCAAAGGTGGCAGGTTCAAACCCAGCCTTGGCCGAACTGCAAAACAAAAAAATAGCTGGGCGTTGTGGCAGGCACCTGTAGTCCCAGCTACTCAGGAAGCTGAGGCAAGAGAATCCTCTAAGCCCAGGAGTTGGAGATTGCTGTGAGCTGTGTGATGCACTCTACCGAGGGCGATAAAGTGAGACTCTGTCTTCACAAAAAAAAAAAAAAATAGAATTCAGTTTTTATTCTTCCAGTAACTATCTTCTCTCTCCGCCCAGGTAAGTCACAGCGACTTCCCAGAAGGAGGTTGGCAGCTGGTGGGTGGTCAGCGGGGGTGACAGGTACAACTTCCCTCTCAGGTGCCGGTGGAGTGTTTGTGAATTACTGTGCTTTCCAGAATTTCTCAGTCCACACTTTCTGTTCTAGCAAAGGCAAGTTTTGCTATTTATTTCAACCTCAGTATCTTTGTAAAGATTTTGCTTTTTCCTTCTGGGGGAAGGTAACTAATTACCTAAAAATGCTCTCTCATTTAATTCTATCACCTCCTGACGAAAGCAGTGTTGTACTTAACACTGAAGATCAAAATATAAAGCCTCAGCCAAATAATGCGCTTAAGTTCACATGGTGAGACAGGGCATTTATTTCACCAAAGTCTGTACTTTCTCTGTTCCTGCTAAAGAGTCAGTATGTTAAAACTGCAAAACACTTACAGAATGTTTTATTATGTTCCAGGTACACACATCACTTATCTCCTTTACTCCGCCTCTACAAACATGAGGTAGATATATTTATTTTCACTTCACAGGTAAGGAAAATGAGAGGCTCAAAGAGTCTGAGTATTTTGTTCAACGTTACACAGAGGCAGGATTCAGACCCAGATGTCTGTCCAAAGCCTGTGTTCTTAACTATCACATTAATGTGTAAGACTTTGTCAGAAAGAGTTACATTCTAAAATTACTATTACTTTTTAAACAATTATTTTCCATTTAATTAATTTGCTACTCAAGTGCCTGGAAAGTAGCACCTTTTCATGTAAGTGTAACGAGCAAGTGTAAATGGGGGGCCCTTACATTTCCGCACTGTAGTTTCTCCACCTCCCTGCTATTGACGTTTTAGGCCACATGATTTCTTGTTGTGTAGGAGAGGAGCTGTCTTGTGTGTTGTGAGATTTTTAGCAGCTCCCCGTCCCCTGCCAACAGCGCTCTTCCCAGCTGTGACAACTGGTCCACACATCACCAGAAGGCCTTTGTCGGAGGCTGGGAGCGGTGGGCTGGCTGCATCATCTGACCCTCGCCATGAAGCTCGCATCACTGTGATGTTTAACACGACGAGAGTAACTTGCTCAGAGTCACTTTCTGTCTCTAGGACCGAGAGTCGGGGCATTCATGTGGCTTCGTGACAGTTTTGTTGTTTTTCTCGGACTGTGGCTTCTCTTCAAACTTGAGAGTTCTGGTGTGGCCACATGTGACGTATTAGGCCACATGATTTCACAGATTGTCCTGCTGGTTTTCCCCCAGGACACTGGCAGGAGCAACTAAAGTCCAGCAGGGCTTTGACAGATGTTCCTTAGACAAATAGCCCATTTTATGTGGGACATATTTAAACAGAAATCTTTTAAATATAACATAGCCTAGTGTGACAATTAAGAATCAGACATATCATAGGTTTATATATCATCTTTGCCATTTATTTGTTATAGGATCCTGGACAAATTTTGTATTTCTTTTAGCTTTGGTTTCTGCATCTGTTTGGAGCTAATAATCCCTCCTGTGGAGGAGAAGAAGAATTAATACCTGGAAGTCATCATCCGGAACAATACATGACACAGGTTAAAAAATTAATTAAATGATAGGTACTAGAAATACAAATGAAATGCAAATAATAATAATAAATAATAAAGATGGTTTGAATTTCCCTTTATTATGGAATATTTTACATATACTTTCATTCCAATCAGGTTAGGAAAAAAAATGTTTTCTTTTGTCTGGAACAGCATGAAAGCTGCTGTTTCATTAACATTAAATACAAATTACATAAAATAAAAAACATACAGAGGCTAAATGAGGAAAGTGGTGGTGGTGGGGGGAGTAAAGCCAAACAAACAAAAAGCTATGACAGGGACGGAGCTAACAAACTGAATTACTCAGTTTGCAGAGTCAAGTGTAGTTCCTTCATTTCATGAAAGGCTTACCAGCCCTCCGCTGGCTCCAGGCCGAGGGGCCGACTTGGACTTGACGCAGGGGTGGCGGCCACAGCCTTTGGCAGCTCTCACTTCCTCCATAAGGTCTGACCTTTTGCCTCATTTCCTCTGACTCAGTTTTGGGTTTTGTTCTTGGCTTTCAGCTTTTGCCCTGAGGTCTCCTTTTCTAAGTTTCAGGGTCTTCTTGTGCTTTGGTTCCTGATCCAGGGAGGTTGCTCTCTCGGGCTCCTCCGTGGGCGCTGACGCCCAAGGCGGGCGTTTCTAGCTTTTCTCCCATCCTGGCCTAGCTAGACAAATCCCTTCCAAGTGTAATCAGTCGTACTGTGTCGAATCTCGTTATAGGTTGGTGGTGAATTTCCCAAACAGCAAAATGCCATGATGGAAACTCAGTGTTTTGAGACTCTGGAGGGACTTTTTGTGTTTTAAATGCCTCTCCATTTTTTTCCCTTCATCTTTTGGCACGCTTTGGAATGTAATTATTTGTAGGAAACACGGAGGGACATAGATAAAGCTCTTCTTGGTTCCAGGACCTGTGTGGCTTCCGTGAGAACTGAGGGGATGACCCTGTACCAGTGGGTGTAGAGTCGGACCGGTCGGGAAGCTCTATTCTAAAGCATCCAACAAAAACAGATAAATAGCACTGGGCAGGGCCGGGGAGGCTCTGAAACCTTAAACAGTTACTCTTCAGCTTCATTTCCATAGTCTACTGAATGCTTTCGGAAAGTCCATGCCAGCCCTATAAAATTTGCCTCAGGATAGAGAAGTCTTAAGGAGGAGGAGAAGGGCCCTCGTTTTGCAAGCAGAGACCAGGCCCTCGTCAGACACCAAACCCGTCAGACCTTGATCTTCAACTTCCTGGCCTCCAGAACCATGAGGATAAATTCATGGTGTGTGTGTGTGTGTACAGATACTTTTTATATATAAAGAATGAGGATAAGGACACTGAAGTTTCTGTAGGGAGCTGGAGAGGGAATAACTGACTCCATCATAAGACTTGGTAGGAAATACTAGAACCGGACAGTGATTGGGAACAGGAAAAGCAGGAGCTCTGGAAGGAATTCAGAAATGAGGTATTAAGGGCTTTGAGTATTGGCTTCTACTGAGAAAATGAGAAAGACTTAAGTGTGTAAAATGGGTCAGCTCGTAGATGTACATTTAACACCTTGGCAAATGAAGCTCTATTTACACCCTCCACCAGTCATGGCAGGGCACCGGCAGGACCAGGAGGGTGTGAGGGTGAGGGAGAGAAAAGGCGGCATTAACGCCCAAGGACACTCTGTAATCAGTTGGGGTCGTGTTTCATTCATGGAAAGAAAGACCTAGAATGGGAAGGGGTGGCCCGTTGGGTTCCGGACACCCTGAATTTGGGGTGTTTGTGTGATACGATATGAAATGACAGCTGTCTGTACAGGATTTGGAGCGTGGTTCTGGAACTCTCCAGACTCCCATCAGGGAAACCAGATTTTAGAAGTGAACAACGTAGAGATCGATGCATTTTGGTTGCCGATCTATGGAAAGTATACGCCAAACTTCTGGAAAATGTAGTGTACTAGTGTAGTTTCTCTGAGGGGAGGGTCCTCTGTAGGTTCAAAGAATCATGGCTAAAAATAGTAAATTAAGCCCTGAAGGATACTGGCAGAAGTTACAGTTTTCAAAGTAAAAGTGCTGAATGTATCAAAGATAACTTCAGCGTATCTTTCTGTTTGCCAGTAATGTACGAGTATGACGGGGCGTTGACCTGGAAAGGTGTGTGTCTAGAGATACGGGATTTAAGTTGGGATAAAACTCTGGAAAACAATGTGTCTGGTAGACAATAGTCATTGCAGTGAAGGAAAATATTTGGGAGACTGGGATATAGATTCTTTACCGGTCAGCGTTACAACAACAGAGGCCCTGATGGTATGTGCAGTTCAAGCAGAGGGTTAGAAGACGGTGACGAAGGCCGCGTCTGAGTCCTGGGCATCACCCAGAGTCGGGAGCAGGCAAGGGCTCAGACTGAGCGCACTGTTAGCCAAAGCCTGGCTTAGGGCGGCCGCGGTTGATGGAGACAGTTCTGGGTATGTCTCCACACTCTGGGCCACTGCTGTCCTGGATCGTCAGCCTTCACATCTTTCTCCTTTTTCTTCCCCACAACTGAGTTTAAAGCACACTGCCGTATGTATGTGTGTGTGTGTTTGTGCTGTAGAGAATATGTGAAGAGAGAAACTTGAAAAGAGGAAATAAATGGATAAAAGGATGAATCATAGTGTAGTGTTATGATCAATGGATTATTTGTGCACGTTCTGCAATTTTCTTTTTCCAGTGTTTTACTCTGTTGCCCTGGCTAGAGAGCAGTGGCCTCACCATATTCACCTGCAATGTATTTTTTTTTTTAAACAACCTTGAGCTATTGCTTAGGTACAATAAATTACACTAACTTAGAGTCTACAATTTGGTGATTTTGACAAATGTATTCAATTGCACCTCTGCAGTCTGTTCCTCCTGCACTCCAGCCCTTGACAACCACTGATGGGTGAGTTTGTCATATGTAGAATTTTATATAACTAGAAATATACAGTATCTGCTCTTTTTGTCACTCAGCTTAAAGGTTTTTTTTTTTTTTTGTATTGCTGTATCAGGTATAACACAATTTATTTACCTGTTTATCTCTTGATTTTAATTTAGTTGTTCCCAGGTGTGGTTTATTGCAAAAACAACAGCATCAAACTCTTGGGAATAAATTTTTGTGTAGATTTATGTTTTTATTTTCTTGTGCAAGAACTTAGTTACAGAATAAATTGGTTTTAGGTAGTCATAAAGTGCATGATGCCAATAAAAATATTGATATAAAATGAAGGTGAGGTCCACAAAACAAAGAGAAAGTTTGAGTTTTTATACTGCAGAAGTTCCCAGCCAGGTTCCCAGTAAGGGTTGTTCATGCAAATGACTGGTCGAAACTCAGTTTCCAATAAGGGCTATTTATGCAAATGAATGTTTGAAATCCAGTTCTGATTGGTCAGCTCAGGTGAGCTGAGTCCTAATTGGGAATACAGCTGAACCCTGATTGGTTGATACAGCTGAGCCCTGATTGGGAGTGGGGATGGGGGGGTGGGGAGGTAGGGAATGTGGGGATGGGGAATCCAAAGTCTTGTTAGATGTTTCTTCCTATGGGCTATGGGTGGGCGGTTCCCCCTGCAATCCCCCTGCAGTTTACTTCAGCCGGGACCAGGAGCTGATTTGGTTTTCCTGTGGGAAGGGAGGTCCTGTGATAGTTGTGCACTACCTTTCCAAGAACATAAAGAGTCTGTGACTGCTCCCTGAGCCAGCTATGGCCCCCTGGTTCTGTTCTAACTTTGAGCACTTCATGTAGCCACGGGGAGTCCACTTCATCAGCTGGGACACACTTTAACAATGGCTCTGTCAAAATTACTGCATTTCCCGAATAAAAACATTCATTCTTTCTTCATTCAACACTACATTTGTGAGGAAGTGCACCTTGTGCTAACAGCCAAAATTAAATATTGCATCTCTGCTTTTGTAGAAATTTAAGAAGCAACAATTAAGCCATTTATATGATTAACTAGGTGTTTTATGTTATGGGAAAACACAATTATTTATCAAGTGACTGGTTAACTTGGAGAAGAAATAGAACACTATTATCTCTTTAAATAATAAAAAAAAAGTGCAACTGAAAATAAAACCTAAAGCAATTATTGAACGCACTATGATATCTTGGGCTGGCTGGGAGCAGTAAATGGGCATTAATGGGGAAATAAAATAGGTGAAGTGCTGATGAAAACACTGCACTATCTTTGCAACTTTTCTGTAGATCTAAAATGATTCAAAAATAAAACAGTTAATTTTTAAAAAGTTAATTGAGACACCAAATGTACAGTTAAGAATTTTTGCTCAATGTAATTTGCACTAAAGCCAAAACATTAAATTAATACAAGCATTTGATAAGTGCATAACAAAGATGCATCCCTATTAAATAGAATGCACTTGTAAGTCAATAACAAAAATATTAATCTCCTGAAAGAAAAATGGGCCAAGGATATGAAAGTGATCAGTAAATAATTTGTACATTCTGCTTTGTCAGGAAGGAACCACATTGACCTGCCCCACGTTTCTACATGGGAGGACATCAGAGTGACACCTGGCCAGTTTCACCATTTCTCATTCTTTCCTAAGGGGGAAGGAATTACTTAACAGATGTTAATGATTTGGGAGGAAAAAAAATTACATATTGTATCAAATCATTAATTTGTATCAGTAGCCATAAAATGATCCATTCTTAGTTTTGATTTTAAGATAGACTCTAAGGTAGTAATTTTCCTCACCAAGATTTGTGAACAGAGATGTCAATCACAGCATTATTAATAATGAACAAAAATGCGGGGACAGATTTATTGTCTGGTGTGAGAATACTGTCCTACTTATGGGTAAAGCCATGAAAAACATTTTTGCAGAGTATTTATTGAACTGGAAAAATGAATATAATGTAGCATAAATTAGATAAAAGCAGGATACAATACTGCCTGTGATTTAATCCCAGTTTTGTAAGCAGTCTCTCTGTATGAACTAAATTTTGTAAAATGGATTTTTATGAAAATATAATTTGGAAAAAGAATTTTATGACAAAAATCTAACCATATTCATAAACTTATTTGTTAAACAAAATACCAAGTGACATTATTATTTTCTCGTCTTGTACCTGAGGTCCAAAGCTGAGAGTAATAGCTACTATACAACCCTCGTGAATGATTGCCTTTGGGGGGAGCACAGTGTCTGAGAAGTGCAGCCCACAGAGAGGAATGCTGTCCTGGCACCTGCCACGCAGAAGGCATCCTAAACCAGTGTGCCGTTATTAAGTACAGAAACAATAACCAGGAAAATAATCAGAAGAGAGTGACGGTCCCTCCCACGTAAGTTAGGAAAGATTTATGCCTTTTCTACGTATTTTACGAGTTTATTTATATGAAAAGAGATAACATTGATCTACACCATTAGAAGTCGGGGTGGTGGTTGCCAGGGAAGGGGACTGGCAACAGGAAGGAACACAAGACGTGTGAGAAATGTTTTTATTTTTTTTTTGTACCACTCACTTGTTAATTGTATTCTAGGAACTTTTCTTTTTTTTAAATCTTATGGGGGTACAAATGGTTTTGTCACATGACTTGCTTTAGTACAGTCTGAGTCAAAGTTGTGAGTGTGCCCCCCACCTGACTGTGTGCAATGAACTCACTGGGTGTGAAATTGCCCCTCCCCCACCTCCCCCACCTGTTTGCTTCCTGTTAAGTTTCACTACCAAATGTGCATGTGGGTGTGGGTTGATAGCTTAGTTCCAACTTAATAGTGAGTACAGGTGGTGTTTGTTTCTCCATTCTTTAATACTTAAAAGAATGGTCTCCAGTTCCATCCAGATTGTCACAAAAGGTATTAGTTTATCATTTTTTTAATAGCTGAGTAGTACTCCATGGTAAACATATAGCACATTTTATTAATCCACTCCTGTTGATGGGCACTTGGGTTGTTCCCACATCTTTATGATTGTGAATTCTGCTGCAATAAACATTCTAGTGCACGTGTCTTTTTGAAAAAATGACTTTTTCTCCTTTGAGTAATTACCCCAGAGTGAGATTGCTGGATCAAATGATGGGTTGCCCTTAGTTCTTTGCGGCATCTCTGATGACTTCCCAGACAGGCTGTACTGGTTTAGTCCCACCAACAGAGTATGAGTGAGTTGAGTTTTCCTTTCTCCCCACATGCATGCCAGAATCTGTTGTTTTTTCATAAAAGCCATTCTCACTGGAGTTAGGCGATACCTCCTTGTGGTTCTGACTTGCATTTCCCTGAGGATTGGAGATGTTGAGCATTTTTCATATATTTATTGGCCTTTAGTCTATCTTCTTTTGAAAAGCTTCTGTTCACATCTCTTGCCCACTTTTTCATGGGATTGTTTCATTTTTTTTCTTGCTGGTTTGTTTGAGTTCTATGGATTCTTATTATCGGCTCCTTATCAAATGTATAGCATGCAAATATTATCTCCCATTCCGTATATTGTCTGTTTGCTCTATTGATTGTTTCTTTGGGTGTGAAGAAGCTTTTGAATTTAATAAGATCCTAATTTTAAATTTTCATGGTTGCTGTGATTGTCTTTGGAATCTTTTTTATATATTCTTTGCCTAGACTGATGTCTATAAGACTTTTCCCAACATTTTCTTCTAAAAGTCTTATAATTTCATGCCTTAGGTTTAAATATGTTATTCATTGTAAATTAATTTTTATAAATGATGAAAAGTGTGGATCCTGTTTCAGCCTTCTACGCCTGTCTATCCAGTTTTCCCAGCACTATTTATTGAATAGGAATTCTTTCCCCCAGTGTATGTTATTGGCTCCTTTGTCAAAGATCAGACAGCAGGAAGAGGATGGTTCTGTATCTGGGCTTTCTGTTCTGATCCATTGGTCTGTGTCTCTGTTCTTGTGCCAGTATCATGCTGTTTTGGTTACTATAGCTTTGTAATACAGCTTGAAGTCTGGTAATGTGATGCCTCCCAATTTGTCCTTTTTGCTCAAGGTTGATTTGTTTATTCAGGCTCTTTTCTGGTTCCATATGAACCATAGAATTATTTTTTCTAGACCTATGAAAAATGACACTGGGATTTTAATGGGGATTGCATTGAAACTATAGATCACTGTAGGTAATATAGACACTTTAACAATGTTGATTCTGCTGATCCCTGAGCATGGTATATTTTTCTGTTTGTTCACATCCTCTGAGATTTCCTTCCTCAGTAGCTTGTGGTTCTCCTTGTAGGAGTCTTCTACCTCACTGGTTAAATATATCTTTAAGTACTTTATTTCCTTTGTTGCTACTGTGAAAGGAATTGAGTCTTTGATTTGATTCTCAGCCTGACTGTTGTTGGTGTATAAAAATGTTATCGCTTGTGACTCGAGCGGCTAAGGTACCAGCCACGTACACCTGAGCTGGCGGGTTCAAATCCAGCCCCGGCCCGCCAAACAACAATGAGGCTGCAACCAAAACATGGCCGGGCGTTGTGGCGGGTGCCTGTAGTCCCAGCTACTCGGGAGGTGGAGGCAGGAGACTTGCTTGAGCCCAGGAATTGGAGGTTGCTGTTAGCTGTGATGCCACGGCACTCTATCCAGGGCAATAGCTTGAGGCTCTGTCTCAAAAAACAACAACAACAAAATAAACAAAAAAACTCCCCCCAAAATAAAAAAAAAATGCTATTGATTTGTGACATTGATTTTGTAAACTGAGATTATGCTGAATTTATTTAGCAATTCCAGGGGTCTCTTGGCAGAATATTTGGGGTTTTTTACACATAAGAGTATATCACTAGCAGAAAATTATAGTTCAATCTCTTCTGTCCTCATTTGGATACTCTTTTTATTTTATTTTATTTTTCTTGAGACAGAGCCTCCAGCTGTCACCCTGGGTAGAGTGCTGTGGCATCACAGCTCACAGCAACCTCAAACTTTTGGGCTTAAGCGATTCTCTTGCCTCAGCCTCCCAAGTAGCTGGGACTACAGATGTCTGCCACAATGCCTGGCTATTTTTTGGTTGTAGTTGTCATTGTTGTTTGATGAGCCTGGGCTGGATTCGAACACACCAGCTTTTTTGGTGTATGTGGCTGGCGCCTTAGCAGCTGGAGCTACAGGTGCTGAGCCACTCTTGATTTTTTTGATTTCATAACATTGAAAAGGAAGGAATTCTCCCCACCTCACTGTACAAAGCCCTGTCACTTTGATACCAAAGTTCAAATATATATAGATGCAAAACTTTTCTATAAAATCCTAGCAAATTGAATTCAGCAGCACGCCCCCCAGGACTCTGTCCGTGGCCGACCTGGCACACTGAACCCCCCAGGACTCTTTGTGTGGACTCTTTGTGTTTTGTTTCTTTCCTATTTGCACCCTAATCTTCAGCTGTACAAAATTACTTGTGATTTTCCCAGAGCACTTTGATCTTTTTTCCATACATTTGCACCATTTCTTGTGCTCTTTTTCTTTCTGCCTTAATTCTTGCTACCCTCCTTATCTTTGGAGAAAACGCTTCTTTTTCCCTTAATGATCTCTGTTTTACTGGTCAGAGAATCCGCTGCTTTCTTGTGTGTTCAGCATCACATACAGAGAACCACGTTTTTTGCCTTTTTCATGTGTCTTTCCTGTAAATATCGGGAGATTCTCAAAGGCCAAAGCATGTCTCCCTCCACTATCTAAGTGCTTATTATATAATAAATGTTTAATACTTATGTATTTGTAAAATAGCGAAAAACTTCACATATGTTGCCTTTTTATATCCCTGAAGCAGACCTATGGGGTGGAGGATATCATATAGAAAAAGAATTGAAGCTCAGAGATGTTTTATTCACTGTGTTGTTATTTGCTTAATGTCTGTCCCTTCCACTGGACTGTAAGCTCAGCAAAGCCGGGCTGATATTAGTTAAGGATCAGGGGGACGTACTGCAGTGATAAACCAGCTGAATGTGCGTGGCTTTGTCTCTCATACTGCGTGCTCCTTGTGAGCTGTGCCATCCTGCCCGCCGAGACTCCTCTCTCGGATCAGTCTGACGGAAGACCTCTATGTGGAGCTTTGCCAGTTGTCACAGTGTGGAATCCCACGTTGACATTTGAACTTCCGCCCATATTTCATTGGCTGAAGCAAATCACATAGGCAGTCCCCAGCACAACAGGATTGGCATAATCCTCCCATAATCCCCACAAAGGGAGGCCCCACAGGGACGAGAACAAGATAGACGGCAACAACGGGATCCCTGCAGGGGACCGCCCCACCTGTTCACCAACATCTCTCCAGCACCGTGTGCCTGGTGCATGGCAGGGCCTTGTGCCTGGTCATTGAATAATTGAATGTCATGGAGTGTGTGGGGCTGCAGAGCCGAGGTTTGGTTAGTCCTCCACTCTGGAGGACTCTGCCCTTTATATTACAGAGTCTCAGGGACTTAGTAATATCCCATCTCTCTCATTTGTTTTTGTTTTATTTTTAATAGTTCTGTAATAGCAGGGAATTAATTGCTGTGACCATAAAAGAAATTAGAGAAAGAACGGCTAGAGAGGTAAAATGAGGCCAGGGATGTATAGATTCAAGAGATGGGAAGGCGAAAAGTTTCACAAGGAAAAGAACGAGAGAGAAAAAAAAAAGAAAAGAACAAGAGACAGTATCAGACACAGCAAGAGACTGGGGACAGGACTGTGGGATGAGGTTGGACAAGGTCTTCAGTGGAGTCATGCTGGCCAGTTCGTAAATGTTCTCAGATTTTATCCAACTTCAGAAGGTAGAAGTGATAGTCCAGGCATTCTGAGACTGAGAAAGGATGAGGGTGTGGTCAAGATCCCTGTTGGAGGGAGAGGGCTTCTCTCTTTGCCCCTTCTCCACTTTCGTAGACACGGAGAAGGAAATATCTTTTAAATGAAGAATGGATTCTGAGTGGCACCTGTGGCTCAAAGGAGTAGGGTTCCAGCACCATATGCCACAGGTGGTGGGTTCAAACCCAGCCCCGGCCAAAAAAAAAAAAAAAAAGAGAGAGAAAAAGGAATGGATTCTGTTTCTGAATAACTGCATTACTCTCCTTGAATGACTGATAGCAATTGCAACAATTCTCTCTATATAGAAAAAGTAGAACTTTAAATGTTGTAAGTTTGGCATTTTTTGAAATTCTGGTAATCTCATTTAATAGCTAAAGTAAAATATGAAATAGAGATTCATCAAAGTATTGCTTTTTAAATCACTGACAAGGTAAGATTTTGTGTAGTCAGGAACATGTATTAGCACATGAGAGATTCAGTAGGGGTGAGGTGAATTTCTTAAAGAAGAAATCTCTAGGCAGAGTGAGAGTGCAGGTTTTAAGTAAGGTGGATCTGGACTGTTTTTGTAATTATTTTAACCACATGCATTGGGGTTTTAATTCAGCCTCTACTCCCTGATAGCGAGTCCCTTGGAAAATTAATTCTTCTTACTTTTCCTTTCTCTGCCTCTGTAGTGGGGATATAACATTTACTTTGACATTTCATTTAATAAATAATAATGCACATGATTCAATAGTAGCTCTGAGGATGTACTATTAGAAATATTTACAGTGATAATCACTCACCATCCACTTTCAGCTCCTAGGAAAGGGCAGGGAAGTGAGGTTGGACGGGCAGAACTTGACCGGCACGGCTCTGTTTTCTGATACCTGTTTATGTTTCCAGGGCATCCCCAGCAGGGCATTTTCTTTCCCTGTAACCTCAGAGTCCTTTCAGCTACTTGGCACCTTGTTAAAGAATTTTGACATCCTGGCCATCATTTGCACATTGTGGCTTGTCTGAATCCACGGAGGAGCGAGTGTAGGGCCAGTGTAGGGCCAGAGAATTCTGTCTCCAGGGGTGACTCCGATGTGTCCATAGCTTGGTTAGGCACCGTGGACGGCAGCTCATTCTGCCCCTAGAGAGCTTGAAGTTCTGTATTATTTATGAGCAGCCAGCCTTTTTATGCTTGCATAAGAACAATTGCTATAGCAACAGCTGCCCCTTCTAATGCAGATAAATTCCAGGATGCTCCTTGGTGGAAAGACTGAGGTTGGGATGTTCCAATATTGTTATGATTTATTGAAAAACTCTTCACTTTTAAAGCAACTTAACAAGTTCTTTCCGTTTTCCTGGAAGGTAGTGTAGGTTTTATATAATTGTTCTGAGGGCTAGAAGCTACGGAAATAAATTTACCTTTTTCAGTCCTAGTATATAGGCAGATGAAAGTTCTATGTTTTATGAGAATAAACTAAAAATTGACTGCTTTATCTAGTTACTTGTGTCTTCGATTTATTCTGCATGCTTCTCTCCAACCCAAGTTCTTCTTCTGACTTCCCATTAATGAGAATTAATGGTACCCCTCTCGCCCTCTACAAAAAGAAGCTTAAAATTGAGTGTAATATTGTGTAGTGTTTTATACTTCTTATCCCACGATCTAAAATTGTTGATCTCCTTCCAATGTTGCCTGAGACCGTGGTTTTTTGTTATTGGCGTGCGTAAGAGTCACCTGTGGAGCCTTTAACAAAAATGTCTGAAACTCCCTAGATTTGTTGGGATCCGAATGTCCATTCTTTGTATTGTGAAAGTTGCATAGATTCTGAAAAAAGGTACATGTAAAATATGAAAGTAAGGTAAAAATGTGATAAAATGACCGTTTAGCTACTGCAGAGCTCCCCAGACAGAACGTGGTTCCGCCTGCATGTTCCGGATCTGAGCATGCTCCCTACTCTGAATGTTACATTTATCTCCCTCAGGCTTCATACACACCCACCTAGGATAGGCGATAGATGGTGGAGCCGTGCTTGTGGTTGACGCTGTGTGAATGTTGCCCCACTGTGTCTGAGACTCTCCTTCCTCGGTCTCTGGTGCAGTTTTGAGATTTGTCCAGGCCGTGCCTGCTGGTGGCTCACTCGCTCGGTGTGGGGCTCTGCTAGTGAGCACGGCTTGATTGACTCATCCCCTCTCCCGTGATGGATATTACGACTGTTTCTAGTGGTTTCCTTTTTCTTTTGCCCAGTGTGCTTACTGACCGGAGGAATCTCCAGGGCACATGTCTAAGAGCAGAGCTCTGGGCCATGTCTTCACATTCACATTTTCAGCTTTGCAAACTAATGCCAGGGATTTTCTTGCCAAAGTGTTTGTATCAATTTACTTCCATGCTGTGTATGAGCATCTGTGTCGTTTCATATCTTTTCCTTCACTCGCTACTGCCTGTGAACTGCTAGTGTTTCAAGGTGCGTGTCACCACACAATTTTGATGTTGGAACTTAAACCCCAGGCGGTAGTGTTAAGAGGTGGGGGCTTTTGGAGGAGAGCTGTCCAGGATGGGGTCAGCTCCTTCATGATAGGGCTGGCAGGTCCCAGGGAGGCCTCCGTGTTCTTCTGTCCTTACCTGCCGCGTGGGGACGGGTTTGTCCTCTGTGGAGAGTGGGATTGTCTTGGAGCAGATGGAGCCAGTGCTCTCCACACCCTGACTCTGCCCGCACATTAACCTCAGACTTCTCATCCTCTGGAACTGTGAGTAATCATTTTTACTCTTCATAAAGTACTGACTTTGTGCTCATTTGTCATAGCAGCAGCCATGAACTGAGACACTGCCCAAGTTTCTGTTTTTCATTTTTATACTAGGAGATGTGACGTGGTGTGGCATAGTGGGTTCTCGTTAGCATGGTCCTGGTGACTAAGGAGGCTGAGCGTCTTTTCTATGCACACCTACCGTTTGCCTTCCTGGTCTGCAGAATTCTTGTTCCACTCTCTGCTGTTCATCTGCATTTTTAAAACCCCACAGGTGATTCTGCAGAGCGTCCAAGGTGTCAGTGGCTGCCGTTGCGTCTCTCCATCTGTCTCTCCCTCTTTATTTCCTCTTTCTCTTCACTACTTGGCCCTCATCACCATGGAGCCTCCATCTATCTGCCCACTGGTCTCTGAGCACTGGACCCCGGTTCTGACTGGTCATCTGAGTTCCTTGCTCATAGTATTGGTAACTTCCGACACCTGCATTGCAGTCTGAACTTCATCCGTGCCTCTTTGGTTGACACCTGTCTGCATCTCTGCTGTCCCTGGTGACTTCCGACGCCTGCATTAAAGTTCGAACTTCATCTGTGCCTCTTTGGTTGACACCTCCCTGCATCTCAGCTGTGGAGTCCCATCTTCTGCGCTTTCCCTGCTGGTCTGAATGAGCTGATACCTCGTCAATCTCGACGTGGGCCTCACAGTTCCTCCCCTTCGTGCCCGACCACCCTCGGGCTCTACCGTGTATGCCCTACCTATGCTCTGGAAGCTGGAAGCTGACTCACTTTTCCTATGTCTTCTGAACTGTCATGAGACTTTATTGATATTTCCCTAAGATCCTCATCACTTTCCATCTAGGGTTACTGTTGTCCCCTGGACACAGTGAATTCACAGGGGTACAACTTGGCACTGTTCTCCTTGGCATCTCTGTGCATTTTATACACTGGATGATGGTAATGTTTTGTGAACAAATGAAATAGTAGAGTGGGAAAGGGCCAAGACTCATGATTTAGTCTTTTTTCCCCTTTTTCTGTAAAATCTGTCAACTCCAAAGACCAATAACTGAGTCTTCTCAGGCTTGTGTGTCCTTTCTCCTAACTAAAGTATTTTTCACTTCAAATATTTTGTTGTTTAAGCAAACGCATTTAAAATTAAACTATCAACTATACCCTTAAAACCAAAGACACTTTGAAAAAAATTTTTAGTGATAAAAAACAGTTAACTATTTTAGTGTGAGTAGCCTTAAAGAAAACAGTTTAAATTTAAAAATTAAATCTGGTGAATAAAATTAGGCAACTAGGCAATACAAATTTTCATAAAAATATTGATAGGACTCTGTATGCAAAAATATTAATGGATTAATTATGTGTTAATATAAAAGAACAAGACTGAAATATTTATGTGACTCAAATTTTCCCTAAAGTAATTTTTACAAGAATGTTCCAAAAAAATTATAGAGAGGACAATATCTTTGAAAAATATATATAATCTCTAACATAACATATGCAATTTATACTCCAATATGTTCTCTCATGAATACATTTTATTTTTTAATTTTTTTAAATTTCAGATTAATATGAGGGTACAATGATTAGGTTATGATGTTTGCGTTGTTAGGTAAGGTGACGCTGTAGTTGTGGCCCACCCAGGAGGTGTGTGCTGTGCCCTGACATTGTGTCCACTAGGCGGGAGCTCACCAATCCCCCCAACTTGAATTGAACTGAGTTTTTCTCATGTGGATGTGTATCAGCTCATCAATTGGATTCGTATTAGTATCGAGTAGACTGGATACTTGCCTTTCCATTCTTGTGATACTTTACTAAGAAGAATGCATTTCAACTCCATCCAGGTTAATAAAAAAGATGTAACGTCTTCATCTTTTTATGGCTGTATCGTATTCCCTGTGGTAACAATCATACCACAGTTTGTTAATCTATTCCTGGGCTGATGGGCACGTGGGTTGTTTCCATGTCTTGGTGATTGTGAATTGCGCTGTGATATCTTCAAGAGCTCAGTAGACCTCCCATTTGGTTCTGCAATTCCATTACTAGGTATCCACTCACATCTTGGTGTTTGTGAATTGAGCTGGGATATCTTTAAAGATCTCAGCAAACCTCCCATGTGGTCCTGCAATCCCATTATTAGGCATGTACCAGAAGGGAAAAATCATTTGCCACAAGGAGATTTGCACCAGATTGTTGTTGTGTGCATATTTTACCATCATTCCTGGCATTTTCCAACCTCATTTCACAGCAGCCCTCCTGGAAGTTCTCTGTGCTGTTGATTCTGAATGTGGTTTTGCTCCTTTTGCGTGGGTGTCGGTGTGGGGCCAGTGCACAGGGGATGAGCAGGATGGCTTTCTAAGGCCTGGGCGAGTCAGACTCCTCAGTGATGTCCCAGGTTATTGGAATGGTGAGTGTGGGTGATACCAAAGGTTGATTATACACAGCCAGCCTCTAATTTAAACGATGGCAGAAGGATGTGGCTGTTTTCTTTCACGAAATCCCCAATGTGTTTAGGTCAGTAGCATGTGTGATCGGCTGGCAGCCCCAAAGCACTTCTTATTCCTCCCCCTTTTATGTCTTGTCCCCTTCCACTAGAAGTAGAAAAGCCGATGTTTGCAGATGACCCTGTGTTGATCACAGAGACTTATGGGAAGGATTGTTGAGGACTTTCTGAGAAAAATGCTTTGCTTCTGCATGAAATGGACAGGCATCGGGAGAGGTGTCCCTGGCACTGCTGCCTCCCTCCTCTTCTTCCTTGGGCCCTGGGGAGATGGTGCAGAGTCATCTCGACCTGTGACAGTCCTCCCCGTGGGGAGTGGGAGCACCAAGGTGGACCCTGCCGAGCCCTGGAGCGAGCCCCAGAACGCCCACCTGTGCACGTTCAAGCAAACAAGTGCTTCTGATTGCTCTTCCTTGCTTTTCCTGTTACTTCAAGCTGAATACACCCAAATTGATAGAGTCACCCGTTGAAAGAGTCATTCATCCGTAATTCTCTGTATAATCTGTTAGAAAACATTTCCCTCTATCATTTCAACAGCCTCTTGATGAGTTTTCTGTCATCTGTCCTAAAATGGGCTTCAAGAGTCTCCCTTCATTTTCCTTTCCTGATTTTTTTTTAGTAAGTTCTTACTCATTTTCTTTATATACTACACCCTTGTGGAACTGGCTGTGAATACTTTTACAGTGATGGTGTTATCATCTTTATGATAATCTGACTCACATTTAAATTTCATCATATTTTGCATCTGGACTAAAATAAGATATTCTGCACTCATCTACATGAAAGACTTGTCCGGTTTACTGAAGATTTGCTAATTTCATCCCTTTAGGAAGTTTTTTTTTTTGCAGTTTTTTTACTGGAGCCAGGTTTGAACCTGCACCTCCGGTACATGGGGCCTGCGCCCTGCTTCTTTGAGGGAAGTTTTAACAAGCTCTTCACCTGTGGGATGGTTTTACTTCCCAAAGTCCATACTTTATAGGAATGTATGGGACTTCTTACATTGGAAAAACTGCTTTGCGGGAGGCAGGTAAATCCATAAACCCCCTTGAGGCTTCCTTGAAAAAGAACCTTAGTCGTCTACACTGTTACATTTTTGTCTGTGTCTTTTGACCTACTGGTCATTGAATGTGAACACGGTTATCCCATGAACACGGAGCTTTTTATTCTAGAGCAAGAGCTAGCAGAGGATAAGTAACTCAGGCTTTGGGATGCACATGTGATCACTGCTGCACATTTTATTTTGTTTTTGTCTTTAAAACCATCTCAAAATGTAAAAACCATTAGCTCATGGATCCTCCTTCTGACATCAGAGCGGATCAGGAAAATCCTTATGTCAGACAAGGTGTGACATAGGACTCAAAGTTAATGGGGTGTGGATTCTGGAGCAGAAAAGGGTAGTAATGGAGAAACTAGTGAGATATGAATAATGCCTGGAGCTCAGTTAACAGTAAGGTAAGAATATTGGTTTCCCAGTTTTGAAAAATGTACCATACCATAGTCCAGGAAAGGGTGGCTAGTTAAGGAGGCGGCCAATTACGTGGTGGACCTGCGGGTCTCAGTTAGAACGTCATTTCCAACTAGTTGCATTTTAGCTTTTAATATTCAGAACTTAGTTGCTACCTATGGTATTAATAGGGATGCTTATTAAAAATACAAAAAATGGATGACCATTATTCTCCTCAGAGTGCTCACAGACCCAGTAGGGTGTTTGTTAGCTCTGTCCTCAATTCTCAGGCTAGAATTTCAGAAAAGAGCTCCCTTTCCCCCTTACCTGATGCACCAGAAGCCTGACCTCTGCTGAAACTGAGGGAGGACGACTTGAGCAGTGCCTACCCTCCCTATCTGCTGGACCAGGTGGCCCCCCAGGTAAGAGACTCTGGGGCCCCACCAAGCCCCTGCCAGCCCCCAGGCCAGGGATGCAGCTGGGACCCCTGCGTGGCTCCAATCCATGCAACACCAGGCCTCGGCCCGCTGCCCAAAGCGGCCAGGAACTCCGCTGGCACCCCTGCGACCCCGCTTGACACACTTCAGGGCCTGGGTCCCCAGAGAGCAGTGGCCAGGAATTCCGCCAGGACTCCTGCCCAGCGCCAATCTGTGCCCTGCCTGGCCTCGGCCTGTAGCCCGCCGGGACCTCCACCCGGCTCCAATTTGTGCCCCAGGCTCACCACCCACAGTGACCAGGAACTCCACCTGGACCCCCGCGCGGCCCTGATTGGCACCCCCCAGGGCCTGCCACCAGCAGTGGCCAGGAAGTCCTCCGGGACATGCAGCCGGCACTGATCTGTGTCCTGCCCAGTCTCAGCCAGCCAGGCTCCAATCCATGCCCTAGGCCCGCTGCCCTCCCTCCAGAGCCCTCCTCCTAGCCAGAGACTACTGGAGGCAAGGGCTCCCTTTGCAAAGGCCACCAGGTGCCCCATCCCACGCCCTACTGCTTGATCTGGGCGTGCCACACTTTGGAGTTGCTCCTGCAGCCAGAACTCCCTAGGTGAGGCAGTCCCAGAGGGGCTACACACGGTCACTCCCTACAAAGATCCAGCAGCAACAGAGTGATCCTGCCAGGGTCTGATCTGGGAGAGAAACCTCCCCAACTCTGTGGACAGTCATAGGCAACACTGAAAAATAATCATGAGGCGGAATCAACAGAAAAACTCTGGCAATATGAATAATCAGAGTAGATCAAATCCTCCAAGGAATGACAAGGTAGATACAGCACAAGATCCCTTGCATAAGCAAATGGCTGAGATAACAGAAATCGATCAGAGTCTTAATAGCAAATAAGATCAGCAGAATGGAGGAAAAGATGGAATTTCAGGCAGTAATCCAAAAGATGACCCAAACGAGGTCTCAAGAATTCAACGAATTCAAAGACAAAATGATGAAAGAGTTTTGACACATTGAGACAAGAAGTTGCAGCCCTCAAAGATATGAGAAATACAGTAGAATCCCTCAGTAACAGAATGGAGCAAGCAGAAGAAAGGATTTCTGACATGGAAGACAAAGCTTTAGAATGCTCCCAAAATTCCAAAGAGGAAGAGAAATGGAAGGCAAAAACGGATCATTCTCTCAGACAGCTCTGGGATAACTCGAAGAAAACCAATATTCGCCTTATA
>CAUYRH010030313.1:0-28481 GCA_963574655.1 Perodicticus potto | reverse complement strand
ACTTTGCAGAGTCTTTCAGGCTCACCCGATCTAACCCTGTCCACCCTCACTCCTCT
Organism: Perodicticus potto; assembly: GCA_963574655.1. Lineage (NCBI taxonomy): Eukaryota > Metazoa > Chordata > Mammalia > Primates > Lorisidae > Perodicticus > Perodicticus potto. The sequence goes on along the minus strand of CAUYRH010030313.1, from coordinate 28,425 downwards.
ACTCACCCCTGTTGGAGTGGAGAAGAAGCAGTCCTCAGGAGTTACAATCCCTCTGTCACTGCTTGGGGCCTCAAGGGCTTCTCTTAAACAGGTCATAAGAAACAAATTTCAAACAAAATGTTTTTAAAAAATTAACTATAATTGGTATGCTAAGAAAGGAGAGAAAATGGAATCATAGAATGCTCAATTAAAATCACAAAAATTATAAAAAAATATGAAAGACAAAAATAGGAATAAAGAGCAAGGACAATCAAAAGAAAACAGTAATATGGTAGATTTAATATACCAATAATCACCTTAAAGTCATCAATGTAAATGCATCAATTGAAGGACAGAGATTGTCAGAGTGGATCAATAAACACGAGTCTAGGTTTTCTTTAGGTAATAGAGCCAATCAAAATTCGTCTCCCTTCCATTCTCCTTGGGAAAATAAAAATGCTACCAAGACCGGCTATTCAGTCAGATTTTTCTAACTCATGTAAATTTTTTTTTCATTTTTTAAAAACCATCATTTATTATTAAATGTTTTTAAACTAGTAGACTGAAAAGTATATTTTATCACTTTTCACTTATATATTATCTAATATATAAGTTATGTCATAAAGCCAGAGTATGAAAGGGATGAGAATATGTGCGCTCAAGTCAGATGCTAAGATGAAGTGTGGTTAAAACTCCATGGTTCATATAACTAACACATGTACAAAAATTTGAAAAAATTTAATACGTGGTGAGTGGATAATCAAATAATTGTATGTCTACTCTCTGAGTAGAGGAATTGGCAAGATTCATAATTTAATAAGATTCACAGAATTAATTTATAAGCCATGCTGCACCTGGCTAATAGACATACGCAGTTGTAGAACTGGCACACATTTGATAGCTAATTACATGTAGCAAATCTTGACTAGAGAGAATAAATAGAATGAGAAAAATACAGCACATCTTTAGTTGTGCACATAATTATATGTAAACCCTGTTTCATATCAGCTATGTCTAAACATTTTGTATTCAAACATTTTACTTTGTAAATTAAATCATAAAGACTTTATCTTAAACAAGCCCATTAACATATCTAGTTCATATTATTGGTGCTATTTTAATATGCAGGTGAAAATAAAAAAGACTGTAATTATAGGTAGCATTGATTGTTACGTGCCAGACTTTCTTATAAGTAATTCAGATGTATGCTCTTTAATCTTCATCACTATCCAACACAATGAATGCAACTTACATCCTCATTTTAATAGATAAGAAAACCAAGGTGTAGACTGATTAAGCAATTTTCTCAGTATCGCAAAGCGAACTAGTTAAAAGCCAAGATGTGAATTCCCTAGCGTGGCGACAGGACCCAAGTATTGGTGATTGCACTGTTCTCTTACAGTTTTATTAATAAGTGTGAATCAATTCTTAATAATCAATAAAAATTTATTAATTTTTTATGTTTAAAATAGGTTTATTTAATAGGATCTTCCTGCTTTGTCTATGCCCTGAGAACTGAGGGCAGACTTCAAAAACACCCACTCAGAATGGAACAGAGGAAGCAAGAATCATGGCCCAAGGAAAAAAAAAAATGACACTAGAGATATAAAGAGATGGCCTATTCTCAAATCCTGTAACTGAAATGGTTCCCCTTAGCATATTTGATCACTTATACTAGTTTTCATCTTGTATTATTTTTAAAACTTCTAGACACTTCTTTGTGTGAAAACTCAACTGTGGCTGCCAATCCTTGAACCAGTAGCCCTCCTTTCCTCACAGGAAGTACATCATTTAAAAACTATTTCTTTTTTTAATTTTTTTTTTGTCAGTTTTTGGCCGGGGCTGGGTTTGAACCCACCACTTCTGGCATATGGGGACTGTGCCCTACTCCTTTGAGCCACAAGTGCTGCCATAAAAACTATTTCTATAATAGGTAAACCAGTCTTCTTAGTACTTACCAAGTCAAATTTCTATTGTTATGTTCAGAGATGTATCTATATCTCATGTCAGGTGGCCCTCAAAAACAGACAGTACAGGATTGATTTTAAAAAAAACCAGTATTAACCCTTTCCAGTAGTACTGTGTTGAGTATGTACACAGCTATGATTCAACAAAAATAAAAAATAAAAAAATTTAAAAAAGAATAATAATAACAAAATTCCCATTTCAAAGTATTTTCGTCAGCATGTTATTGTTTTTTTAACATCCAGTAAAGCACAACTGTTGTGAAGACAATGTAAAACATATGTTTCAGCTTTGTACATATTTTCAAATGTCGTCTTTTTTTCATTAGGTCTAAATGTAAGAAAGAATTTTGACATTCAAGTAACGGTACTTAAGATGAGATTCTATCAGCATTTAAATATACTAGGAGAGCTCTTTACTCAAAGAAGAAATGCAAGGAATTTCACAACGTACCAAAACAAAAATCAAATCAAACTATAATCTGTAAATGTATATAATCAGTGTCTTAAATATCTTGAAAAGTATAACATTAACACTCACATTAAAAAAACATATACACATACATACATGAAAAAAATACAAAAAGAAAGACCTACAGGCATACTCATAGTGAATGAATTTCACCGCTGAGATAGACTATTTAGAATTTTGAGTTCGTTGGTGTAGTTACATTATTATTTCAGTGTGTAGGGATTGCATTAGTAGAAGGCGCTGTTCCCCAGGCAAACTGGCACACTGGGATGCAGAATACAAACTCTTAATACTTTTCAAAACTCACAAAGTAGCAGGAATACATAAGTGAAAGTCACAAATATAAACATGATACTTTTTGCAAAAAAAAAAAAGATCTAAGGAAACCATCTGAAGTTGTCAAGTTGAAAACAGAAAGAACATAATTTACAAAACTAAAAAGGCTAACTAATGACTTTAAAATAAACTTAAAATTTTGCTCTATTAATTTAATTCAACTGTCAATATTTCATTCTGGAATATTCTAAATGGACTAGAAAGGACAGTGCTAGCGATGGATGATTCATCATTCAGAGAGTTCAACATAAGATTTATAAATATTCTTTGGGTCAGCAATTTTATTTTTAAAATCAAACAGCTTTCAGTGGTGAAAACAACTCAGTTTCCCACGTTCAGACTCCTAATAACTTCCTTATATTTTATCCTTACTGCATCTACAATATCCATGTAACCAAATGTTTTCTCTACTGTCAATTCATCTTTTTTTGAGCCATGGTCTCACTTTGTTGCTAGTATAAATTTATTTAATAATTTAAGAATATTAAATTCTTCTTTTAGTCCAATGTGGAGGAGTCGCAATGCACAGACCTCATTTACCTAAGTGATACGGGAACACAAAAGTTTATTTTTCTTGCTACTGCATTTTAGTTGCATTCCCTGTTTGTTTTTCAGTTTCAGTCACTATTTGTTGATCTATTTAACCTTGTTAAGTTGATTTTCTACATTTTGTCCTTATTATGTCTTCAATGCCTCTTTTGTTAGTAGCATATTTGGTCCCTTTTTAAATTATTTATATTCACTTTATCAAAACATTTATAATATACAAATGTATTATAGTATAATAATGTGTAATAAAATAAACAGATAGTAGCATAAAAATACTTTCATAACAATTTTCTATGATCCTTCTGAAAATGAATTTTTGCCTCTGGATATGGTAATTTAATCATAATTCATTCATTGCAGGCTTTACTTATTTATTATCTACACACATTTGAATAAAATAGCAATGACAATAGGAATACCTACATTACAATGTTATGTTACCAAAGATTATTTTCTTTTCCAAAACATATGTTTCTAGTGAAACACCATTAGCCAAAATCATGAGTTTAAAGAGGAAACCAGTCTCCTCACATGTGGAGCGTTGCACTTGGCTCCCTGCATTTTCTGAGCAGGGAAGGAACAGCTGTTTCTTAATGGATGTCCCCTGAATATATTTTTCCCCTTTAACTTTTTAACTACTTTATAGTACCTGCAAATAAATAAATAGATACATCAATAAGTAGCCACTTTATATGACTTTATCTTTTCTCCTTAAAAGAGTTAAGCATGTTTGAAATCCTGACAATGGAACCCTCCCAGCATCTCAGAGTAGTTGCTGGCAGCTCCAGGGCCCTGTGTGGATGGCACCCCATTCACGGCCCAGCCCACTCCCATACACACCATGTGATACTCACATTGGATCACTGGACTCTCAATCCAAACTTCTTATTTTTCTTTTAATTAATATTCCAGCACCCTAATTGGGTTTTTAACTTGTAAGCTTTATGGATTAACATTTGTATCACTGTGTTAATTAGCTTTAGGCACCAAGGATGATCTCTATGACCAAGAACCAGAATTACCATTCTAGAATTTCACTGTAATAAGATTGTCATGAGGTAGTCTCTCCTGGAGACCATCCAAGCGAATTTAATTATCGAAGCACTTAAAAGATCATGTTATAAAACAGTTTCACCACCAACACAGTTACACTCGGATCAGCATTTTGAAGAGGTGTCAGTAATTCCACAACCATTTATCATAAACGCATGTGTGCTACACACAACAACTGTGTGCTCAGTGCTTGAGGGTGGAGCCCCTGTTTTGCATGTGCTTGAATTCTTTTAGGAGGGATTAATACAGAAAGAATGAGGAAGACATGGTGTAAAGTCTTCAATGACAACTGCTCCCCAGAGTGCAAGTAGTTTTGGAGGAGTAGACCTGGAAAGAATGTTAGGATATGTAAGCTCAGAATAACTGAAGAAACTTTCTGAAATTACATCGTTAATGGTTCTGAATGTTTCAGTGCCTCTAAAATTAATATAGGGAAAACAAATCCCGGCACATAGGTATTAAAAGGTGAGGTCATTAGGAAGTGATTATATCAGAAGGGACCCCCCTTGTCCTTCTAAAAGAGGTCAGAGGGGGGAGTTGGCCCCTTCCATCGTGTGAGGGGCAGCGAGGTCGCTGTCTCTGAACTAGCCAGCAGGCCCTCACCACGTATTGCTTGCCCCTTGCTCTTGGGTTTCTTAGCTTGATCAACGGTGAGAAATTTCTATTGCTCCTAAATTACTCACTATAAGGCAGCTTGCTATAGCACTCAAACAGACTAAGACAGACATCACCTAGAAAGAAATAGATTTGTGTTTCCACAGTTCATAAACTGTCCATATCAAGGTAAAGCATGACTACTGTTTAACAGCCATCACTAGAATCGTTGATTAAAATTAAAAAAAAAAAAAAAACTCATGAATCCATGTGCGGTGCTTAATAATATTTCTTAAATGGAGAATAATTTTTATATGAAATGTGCAGGTTATAAGATGTAATTATGCTATTTTAAATAACTTATCTCTAAGCAGGTCACTTTGTAATGAAATTGAAAATGTTTTTCCCTTTTCCTTTTTCTTTTATTTTTTTAGAGACAGAGTTTCACTTTGTCACCCGCAGTAAAGTGCTGTGGTGTCACAGCTCACAGCAACCTCCAGCTCTTGGGCTCAGGCAATTCTCTCACCTCAGCCTCCCAAGTAGCCGGGACTACAGGCTCCTGCCACAACACCCGGCTATTTTTTTGTTGCAGTTTGGCCCGGGGCCAGGCTCGAACCAGCCACCCTGGGTGTATGGGGCCAGTGCCCTACTCACTGAGTCACAGGGGCTGCCCATTTTCCCCTTTTTCTCTTTGAAAACACACACAAATTTAGAATCTCATGTTATCAAAAAAATAGTCACAAAATATTTTAGTCAACCTTCGCAGAATAAATTTTTAGGCTCTTTTAAAGCTGTATTTGCTACATGTCTTATTTTGTTATGATATTGTTCCTTGTCTGGTTCTCTTAAAACTTAAGAGTCAATAAGTCTTCTCTTCACTCTTAAATTGAGTAACTCACATCAATTTGACCTTTTATTTTTACTTTATATGTGAAAAATTTTTAAATGAATAACTTCATAGATTTTATGTTTTTGAATGTTTTAAATTTTACCTGCCCCCTAACAGTGTGGGTGCACACACTCATTCATATGATAAAATAGAACGATGTACTTTGTGGATTACATCTGTGAATTATATATTTAATTTTTTATCTTATCTAACCCTCACAATAAGGGAAATATTGAGAGATTTTGAGGCAGACAGTGAGGCAGTTAATTTTCATATAAAACGTACCAAGTAATTTTTTTTAAATGCCTCATGTAAAAGAAACAGAAAACTGAAAGAGATACTGTACTCTTTCAAGATCTAAGTGCTGTATAATCTAGCAACAGTGTCCAAGTGAAGTATATATACTGACATCAGTAACTGGCATTTACCTGGTTACAGTGAGACTTTGGTTTGTGTTTTCTGGTTATCAAAGTAAATAAGGAAACCTTATTCACCTTATAAACAGAGACACGGTGTTTTTTATCTGAATGATGTGCGTATGCCCTTGTATGATGGAGCCCTGCACAGACTTTAAGAGTACTCTCTCAAGTGGATGCTACGTGTTCATGCACCTTTATTTTACCTAAATGTTGCACTGTTGAACATCCTGTCCTCATCCCAAGGCTGTAGTCATTCCAAATGGTAACACCATTTGTGACCTTAAAAACCGCGTGGACTAGTCTTCACGAAATGAGCAAAATTTAATCTTCCATTATGCCTGTTAGCCAACATTCTCTTAGAAGGATCATTTTGATCTAGCACTTTGCTATGCCCTCTCAGTGACAGCAGCAGCTAAAACTTCCACTCAAGATTATTTACAGGTGGAAAATGAAAGTTAGGAGGACATTGCTCGGTTTTCTGTTTTTGAGCTCTATTTGCTTTCCTCGCAGCCTGTAAGTATAGGGTATTTGGTATAGAGGCCGTTGACAAAATAGGGGCATGAAAATTTTATGAAGCTATTTTAACACAATTACTTCATCTGACTACACATACATTGTGGAAATTATGAACAATTGTCCTGTTGCCTTTTATCTATTAATGATCAGGGTCATTAATTTCTTTGGACGGCAGGGAAGAGGATAGTGCCAAGTCTAGAGACAGATAAATTGTATATTGCACATATACGGGTAGCTGGTATTTTAAAAAAAAAATCAAACAATGTCATAATGGCATACATGCTATCTGCTTTAATGTTTTTTTTTTTTTTTCCAGGCTTCCAAATACTCTTCCCCCTCAAAAAAGAAAAAAAATGAAAATGAGAAATCACACTGAGAAGCCAAACAATTTTCCTTTTTATGACAATGACCTCCATATAAGAAGCACACATACAAGTGGTAAGGGGAAATGTGATTAAACTGTCTACCAGAAGCCTTTTAAGGTTCTCATAAAAATTGGATGTGCAGGAAATACTTGAACAATGCATTAAGTGGCAGCACGCTCCGAATGTGCTCAGGGTTTTAAAATTTTCAGAAGGGAAACCTATCTTTTCTGTCTGCATCAACTAATGTTTGGCAACTCCATTCTGTCGGCTACGGCTCACTGAACTACCATCCCCAACTACTTACTTCAAAAAAGGAATCAGCTGAGAGCCTTGTTATAGCTACATTATTTATGAACCGAATGCCAGGTATTTTTATTTATGCGGCCAATTCCATTTATAAATGTCACTTTAACTTTTTCTTTGTTCACTTAATATTCAAAGATGAGCTAACCATATTGTAGTAAAAAATTAAAAATTTAAAAATATTCTCAGAATATACAGGGTCTACATTAAAAATAATATATTAAGAATAATACAATGAATCCACCCCTAATTGACCCACCCTTTGCAGTGATTTATAAATATATTGTTGAGTTGTCTTCAGAAGAAAAAAAAATTCCTATATTCAATAAGAGGGCTTACGCCATATCCCTAGAAAGTGTAAGTGAATGTGATTTACAGAGAAGATAAGTGGAACCTATTTCATTTTACTCTGAAGTTAATGATGTTTGAAGTCTGGGGACAAACACGTGGAATCAAAGATAAAATAATATCAGTCGTTAGATTTTTAATGCATTGTATCTCCAGTGTGCTCAAAGAGTAGGAAGCACAAAGCAGCTCGTGTGAGTTTGCTGCTCTGCAGGTGTATCCTGCAACGGAGACCTTTCCCATGTCAAGTCCTTGCCGCATGGCTTCATCGCCCACTGATTCCATCTAATTAAGTATACGCAAGTTAATATTTTCAATATTAAATTTAAATTCTTATGAAGAGTTTTCAGAAGTGATTACCAACATGCTCCCTCCCCAAAACGATTATGTGTCAAAGGGCTGTGGAGGAGCTGAGTGAATTTATATTTGCAGTGACCGAGAATCGATGAGGTAATAGAGTTCATGTAGGTATGTTCGTGTGGGTGTGTATGTCTACTTCCTTTAGTTTGAATAAAACTGTTATGCGAGGACCAATGTGTTCATAGGGTATTAGTGAAAGGAAAGTCAGTAGTCAAATGGACACGGATGTTAGTATCTACTTTCATACCAGGAAGGAAGTTGTAGAGTCTCTGGGTAACTTACAGAATCATTCTTTACTTTTTTTTGTAACAAAGGCTCAGACATGTGCATTTCTCTCTTCTCACTAAAGCAGTCGGAGTGAGGCAGCTCCGGGTTGAAGACCGCGCCGGACAGCAGTTCAACCCTCATGAAGACCACAGGACAGAGGAGGACAAGTGCAGCGCCTCCTTTTCAAGTCACTGGAAGTCCCACTCACAAGTCCTCACCTACGTCCCAGAGGATAGTCCCCAGTCCTCACCTAACTACAAGACAATGAAAATGGAGATATAGATTTTAACTAAAATCATCACTAGAATTTCTTTTTAGGCCTGGCATGGTGGCTCATGCCTTTGGAAAACTCAGATCAGAGGAATCACTTATGCCCAGAGTTAGAAGTAGGATGATACCACTGCATTTTAAGCCCAGGAGTCAGAGGAAGACCCCATTTCAGGAAAAAAAAAAAAGGAAAAATGGATTTTAGGATAGTCAGATGATCTCGTCATAGGAGATTGGGTAAGTTTTCCAAGAGGGAGGTGTTTCCACCACTAAATACTGTGATTTTCCAGACGAATCCTCAAGTGCGATGCTGTACACCAAAGGAGGGCTGTCTAGAAGGTAGAAAACAACATCACTACAAGATATTACAAAAATCTAACACAATATTTTTGCCTTACTAGGTCCTACTCCTTGTGTCCTGAAATATATATAGTATCTCAGTGTACGTGAGTCTTTATCAGAAATCAAATGCCTTCTTTTCATAAACAACTTTTTTTCCTTAATAATCTGTGAACTAAAATGCCTTTCACTTATGACATCGGTGTATTTTCAGCACTGCCAAAAAAGAAAGTATCAAATAATCAGTAGCGGACAAAAATAAGTCTCTAAGTTTTTCAACTGAATAAGGTAACTGACTGTTTTGTAAAACTCAACGGGAAAGATAAAGATGCCTTGTCAATAATATGTATTAGCATGTTGTCGCTGGTATTCTTTCACAATCCAAATAATACAGCCAAATTTGGCACCCTCTGAGAAAAACCTCAAGACCTGGTATTGTTGCAATAGTTACGGAGATTTATTAGACCTCAGTATCTAAATTGGGAATAAGAGTGCCCTAGTCAGTTTATAGATTAGATGTATAAAAGTACTTTACTTTATTCCAATCTGAGTAAGAGAGATTTTTTCCTTGTTTTGCTGTCGAGACAAGATGCTCAGTTTTCCTGTTTAGATCTTCCGCAATTTCGATGTTAGGCAAACAAGGCAAATAAAAGTGTCATCAATCAAATCTTAGAATCCTGTGAAGTGTCTTAGATTCTGTAAATATTAGTTAGAAAATTTATAGTAATTTGTCTCTACACTAATTAAACACCTAAAACATGACATTTGTTTTTATATGAAACATTTACAATTCAATAATTTTATAAAAATATGAGCTATGAAAAAAATTGAAGTGAAAGAAACAGTGGGTTCCAATCGAACTAAGAGAATTCAAAGATGTACTTACATAGAATAACATTGACCTAGAGTAATAATCAGTTTTAAAATGTCAGAATCCATAGAAATACAAACCATGTTGACAGACAAATACACTCAGCATCCCCATTTCCTGCTGGCCCACTGCCTGCCTTATACTGGCCAGGCAAATGACACCACCCAAGTGTTGCCGAATTAACTCAGCTTGGCATTGACTCACACCAGAATCACTTAAAAAAAGGACACTTTTTATTTCACTAGGTTAACTAACTATTACACAATGATCTTCACCAATCTAAACTAGCCAAGGAAAATGTAAAAACTCAGTGAAGCATAAAAATAAAAAATTTATAATGCAAAAAGGAGAATAGTTGTAGATTGAGGAGATTTCAGTAAATATTTTATGATGATAACATTTCCTTTTGATTTGGAGGCTCAATTTTCATGTGTATCTAGTTTCACACTTCACTAATTCATTCCTTTTTTAAAAAACTAAGCACTAGATGTCCGAAGTCGGTTGAAACCGAGTTTAACTCAGTGGTCTCTATGCTTCCCTATTGTTACTCCAATAAAGTAGGAGGATCTTGTAAAAATAGAAAGATAGTAACAAACAGCACAAATAAAATGAAGAAAATAGCTCTGTAAAGTCAAATAGTTACTATTGATTCTAGTGGAATAATGGAATATAAACTATTGTGCATAATTATTACATAACAGTTGTTTCAGGGGAGGTGTATTGTTTTGATTACAATGTGGACATTAACAGTGAAACAGCAGGAAAAAGAAACAGAAATACATTTTAAATTAGGATTTCCGAGTTCTAATATACTCTAAGTTACAGAACAATTCTTTGAAGTAATGATTCTAAAACCTTCTATTTTGAAATATTAATAATGGAGAGGCATTTATTTGAGTCTAAAACATTATCTGATTTTTAAAAAATTTATATAGATTATGCTTTCAGATAATAGCAGACTTAATCGCTTTTGAAACAATTTTTAGATATCATACATGTCACAACTTAACATCAAGTTTCCATAGTTTCCAATTGGAGCCGTTTTCCAATTTGAACAAATAACTTGTATGAATTTTTATGAGTATCAGGTATTTTATTTGTTTTGCTAATTAATATTGTGAGCTCAAAATGATAGATGTATTTGGATCTTTCTTCTCAGATTGATGTGGGGGTACACACAATTAGGCTACATTATTTGTGTTTGTAAGGTAAAGCTTGAGTGGCAGTTGAATCTTTCACTCAGGACGTGTGCCATATATAGTCCTACGTTGCACACGTTCAGTGGGAATTTATTGAACCCCTCTCGCTTCCTTCTCCTTTCCTTTCGTTTCCCCTTCTTGTTGTTTTTCTCTTGTGTAGGCCTATAGTTATTGATCTACTAGTTTCAACATAGTATTGAGTACGTGGGATGTTTGTTTTTCCATTCTTGAGATACTTTACTAAGGAGAATATTCTTCAAATATATCCAAGTAAATACAAAAGATTCAGTCTTCATATTTTTTTATGACTGAATAGTATTCCATTGTAATTGATGGAATACTACTATTGATTGGAATGCTACTATTGAGTTTATTAATCCATTCATGAGTTAAAAGACACTTGGGTTGTTTCCACATCTTTGCAATGGTGAACTGAGCTACCATAAACATTTGAGTGCAAATGTCCTTATGGCAAATGATTTTTTTCTTCTGGGTAGGTACCTAGCAATGAAACTGCAATAACAAATGGAAGGTCTACTTTTGGCTCTTTGAGGATTCTGCATACTTCTTTACAGAAGGTCTATATTAGTTTGCAATATCACCAATGGTGCATAAATATTCCTCTCTCTCTGTACCCTCACCAGCATCTGAAGCTTTGGGATCTTGTGGTATAGGCTATTCTCACTGGGGTTAGGAAATATCTCAAAGTGGTTTTCATTTGGATTTCTCTAATAACAATGGATGATGTCCATTTTTTCATGTATTTGTTTGCCATTCATCTATGTTCTTGGGAAAAGATTTGGTTCATGTCTCTTGCCCAATGATTAATGGTGTTGTTCATTCTTGTTGATTTACTTGAAGTCTTTGTAGATTCTGGTTATTCGCCTTCATCAGATACATAGCTTGTAAATATCTTCTCCCATATAGAAGGTTGTCTATTTACTTTCTTAACTTGACCAAATCCCATTTATTTCTTTTTGTTTTTGCTGTAATTTCCAGTGTTGTCTTTTTCATAAATTCTCTCCCAACACTGTTATCATATGGAGATTTTACCTTACTTCCTTCTAGAGTTTTTATTGTACCATGTCTTAGATGTAAATCTTTTATCCAGTTTGAGTTAATTTTTGTAAGTGATGAGAGGTACGGAGATCTTTACAAGAAATAATTAAGGGTTATTTTAAAAAATTGTGCATTTTTTGAAGGCATATTTAACCAGATTTCTTGAAGAATCAATTTAACACAGTAGTACCATTATGTTGGGTGACAAAATTAAAACTCAAAAGAAATATAACAAATACAATATAAAATATGTTGAAACTAAAGTGAAATAAGATGGTGCTTGGAAAGAAAATCTCTATTCATGGACCTAGAGACTTGATTTTACATCTAGCTCTTTTATTAACTAGCTAGCTCCTAAAAGGTGAGAAAGATATTAGTTGACTAATAATATAGTAATACAATCAATAACAATATCTTTAGATTTGAAGGAAGATGTATGAATTTAAATTGTAATATTTTATTGATTAATAGTAGTGAATTATCAGCCAGTCCCTTCTCTGTTCTGAACTTTCTTGATGCTATCTGAAAAATGAGGATAATATTTATTCTCCTACGGGCATATCTAAGACTTTTTTGCAGTATTTTTTAAATACCTCACTAATTTATCAAAGTTTGGATAACCTACTGATCATATAACATAAGCCACTTCATAAAACAGTGTTGTTCATAGTTTTGAAAGACAGAACAAACATTTTTCATTTAGGTCATGTAAATTTTTTCTCAAGCAATAAAAAACATAGGATTTAAATATTTATGATAGTCATTATGGTTCTCTATATAATTTTTCAGGTTTTACTATCTAACTTTATTTGTCAGATACATGCAATAACAACAAATAAGGCTCCAAACATTTTAGAATATGTATAATGTACCAAACATTTGGCACATTTTATATATATTATCCAGTTTGGTAATCATAGGATTTTATGGAGTCAGATTTATTATCCTGTTAAAGAGACGGGAATTTTCAACTTCAGTAAATGTATTTAAGTTGCGGAAATTTGCAAAGTGGTAGCATCAATTTACACATCCAAAAATGCCGACTTTAAAGAACATGCTTTTAGTAATCTGTAGTTGCTACACATAGAATAGAAAATTTGGATCAAACTTTCCTGTCTACATAACCTCTACCAATATTTAAAGGTATATATTTGCTTCTTTATTCTTATTACTGCCTGTCTCCTCAGTATGTCCTCAAGCAACACAAGAGCAGAAAATGTACTGCTTTTTAGCATTGTTATGCCTAATTAGTGGAATAAACTGAGTATACAAGATCTAACAATTAAATTCATGAACTCATCCTAGAACAAGTGCTATATATCTCATAGCTAAATATCGCTATGGTCACCTTCAAAGTACTCCCCTCGGAAGGTAAGGCACTGATACCAGCACCTAGTATGCCCCTCAAAATGATTTTGGAATGCTTTTTATTAGGTAGTCATAAAAGCTATCATCATATTATCCTTCATGTCCTGAATGTCATCAAAATGTCTTCTTCCAATAGTTTCTTAATCTTTATGTAAAGAAAAAAGTAATTGGGTGCTATGTCAGGTGAGTAGGAAATGTGTTCCAATACAGTTATTTGTTTACTGGATAAAAACTTTCTGAAAAACAGTGACATGTGAGCTGGTACATTGTCCTATTTTCATGATACAAGAGCCACACTTTTCTCAGGCCAATATTTTTAGTTAGATTTTCCTTTTTCTCTATCAGTATTTATTTGGTCTGTTATGCTCCCCACAATCAGCTAATGATACTGACATACAATTTGAAGAAATTTTTCAATGTTTTCATCATTTCTGAATGTTACTATTTGCCCTGAACTTTCATCATGAGCGATGTTTTCTCTGCCCTTAGAAAAAGGTTTAATCCACTCATACACTGTAGTTTTTTTCTTTATTCCCCCAAACTAAAACTAACACGTTCTTGATTTGAATTCCACTTTTTCCAAGTTTAACAAGAAACGTATGAATGTTTGTTCATTGCTCTATTTCAAACTCCAACATTCTTGCAACAGAAAATAAAAACACACAATGACAATAATGAATGCCACTCAGCAAGACTCTGCCACACATAGACACGAACACAACTATAAAACACTAATATACCAGGGTTATGAAACCTTACCAAGTTGTTTGTACAGTGCTGCAAACCTTAGCACACAGTGGCATGTTTGCAAACTTAACTGCCAGAGCTTAAATGGAGGAACCAGATATGTATTGAATAAGCCTGTAAGAAAATTATCAGTAAGATAGAGCAAAATCGTAAGTAGCATATTTCTTAGTTCTCTTAAAGTATAGTTCATTCCCTATGGTTCAGAATGAATTTTAGTAAACTCCATAAATTATAGACTTTCAGTCTTCCAAACTAAAAGAAGCTCTGTCCTTATCTCTGAGAAATAAATGATGTATTGACAAGAAGACCTACAGTACCCTCAGAGACATAATTAGTTACCATTAGAAAAAATAAAATAGAAAAGTAACAACTAAAATGATGAAAGCTACAAAGTTGAGTTAAAATAATTCCATTAACATAGAAAACCAGAATAAATTAAGCAATAATGTTTTTAAAGGCCATAGAATAAGAATATAGTGAAGTTGGCAAGATGCAAAAATCCATTAATTTAGCTGTAATATTTTACTTATGGACTTTGATGGGGCTTGAACCATGGCTGTTTAAAATGAAAGGTCTTGACTTAATTGAGGCATCAGAAATAAACTGTGGCAAACCCTGTAAATAACTGTAATGGCCACAGATCAAAAAGCCATCATTATATGTGATGGTTGTTTAGAGTTTGCAGTATACTCCTTAGTAATCTCTACCTTTAAGCATAAACCAGTGCCATTTTGGTTATGGTTTAAGACAAAGGAAAATGAGAGTTATTTTCTTTTTACTTCTCACCTTTTCGCCTCCCTTTCACCTTAAGATCATCACCATAACATGGCTGGAACAATCAGTAAGGAACAGAAAATTATTTGTACTAAATTAATAGAATTATACTTTCCTTTTGAGTGATATATATTTTGTATGTGCTTGTCTATCTAAATGTGAATTATTTAATTAGAGTTGTACATGCATACACATCACAGCTAAAATAATTGTAATAGAATTCTAAATTATATTTATTTTATATTATTTAATTCCAGAATCAATTATCAGTGTATTTCTTTGTATTAAGATATATCAGTCAGAATATTTGTATAAAAAGGATACATTCACTCATTCAAGGAACATGTGATGAGTTAATGACTGTTAAGATAATGGATTTTGCTTGTATTTGGACACAAAGTTCTTTTTTTCCTCAAGGCGCCCCATATTTTGAGTTATTAAATATTTACTTAGCACAATCTATACTGCATAAGGGTTCTTGTAAAACAAAGGAATCAATGACAAGCACTGAAAACCACACTGCTTAGACAGTGTATTTTTTTCATAGTAACTATTCTATTTGTTAATGAAGAATTATGATTTTATGATCAAATAAAGTCCATTTTAATAACTGTGAGACAGCAAAATTTTCTGAATAATATGTGTGTCCTAAACATACATTTATTTAACATAAATTATCCCACAGGATCTTTTGTTTTACTTTTAGTAATAAATTCCTGAAGAAAGTAAAGTCAATTTAAAGTATCTGTATCTAAATAAATTGAAATCAGAACAGTAACCAACACATTTGCACCCCCATAATATTGTGAAGTTTAGAAAAAGAAGAAAAATAAATCCAGGGTGGTCATAAATCCATGTTTTATTTGTTGAAAACTTTTTTTAAAAGAGGTAAAATTATACATATAAATGGCTGATATAAGACCTCAGAGGCTCTATGTCTTGCTGGCACTTAGTATGTACTTAGATAATATTTATTTCTAGAGCTAAGAATCAATATCTTTGGGAAAGAGAGAAGTCTGTATGTATTGCCATATAAAACATTTTTAATTTAATATATAACTTCTTTATAAGTTTTTAGACATTCTTTAAAAAATTGTATTACATGCTTTGGGTTTCAAAAATGATTATGTTTTTTGATGAAGTGTAATACACAGTAGAATCGGAGACTAAGAATGCATGTAAGGAAGCGTAAAGTGCACAACCAAACAGTACAATTTGACCTATGCTTCAGCCCTTACGTCATTATGCTGTGCGTAGATGTTTTCATCCTTATTTTCTTTTAATTCTATTCCCATTTTCAATTCACTGGTCCTCATATCTATAAACTACACTAGTTTAAAGTCACTCATACAATAGTTTCCTAACACCTTGTTCTGAATTATATAATCAGAAAAGTCATTTCATCAGGTGAATTCCTCATCACAGTCACCTGTTAGAAAATTGAAACATTTTACAGCAAAGACTAGAGCTTCCTCGTTAATATGCTAGACATTTTATTAAGTGCCTTTCAACAAATTCCAATAAAAGAGGTATTCTGTTGTCAAGAAGAGACAGTGAAAATAAGTAGTGACATTGCAGTATACAAAATAATGCCAGATGTGGTGGCACACAACTGTAATCCCAGCCCTGAAGAGGCTGGGGCAGGTAGATGCCTTGAGCTTAGGAGTTTGAGGCAGTCTGGACAACATAGGGACACCCTCCTTCTAAAAAAATAAAAATAAAAAAAATTTTAAAAGTGCCTCAGTAGCTACTTGTGTTAATGTACAAAATAGTAGTTTAAGATATATGTGAACATTTATAATATATGGATTACTGGCATTATATTATAATATATATTTGATGGCATTACACATTTTTTATGGATCATCCTCATTACAAATGCATAAACAATGAATCAGGCAAATTTCAATGAAACTGGACAGAAGTTACTGTAGCACTTCTGTCACTTTTTGCACATGCATGATGCTTTGTTGCTTAGTGCCTTTGATATTTATTCAGTAAACCTTTCAGTATTTTCCAAAAATAAGCAAGGTGAAATAGCTTAAGCACACAGCTCTTTAGATTCAGTTATGTTATCCAGTTCAGTTTGGGAAATGTTTATTTTCATTCCTTTCCTATTCTCAGATGATGAGGTGCTGCAAAATTCTTTTTTGAACTACTCTAGGTGAATGTACTAATCATGGGTGAGCGATTGGCTCCTTAACAGAATCCAACACGTGTTTATATTTTAAGTACACATTGTATGCTCTGCCTATCTAATTCATGCAAGCAAAAGAACATTCCAGAGGATGAAGAAATGAAATAAGAACATCAACTACCAAGTCTGAGATTAGAACATATTCTGAGAGTCTTGGCTTCCTTCCTTCTTTAGTAAACCTGGACATGCCTTCCTTACTCAAGGTTGCCTAAGACAGTTCTTAGCCTTTCAGTGGGAATATTGAATCTGGGTGGCACAATTTCTGAGTTAAGAATGATGACAGTAAAGATCTCGTATGTTTCTTAATTCAAATGATGGAATTGTTTTCCTGATTTAATTCAAGTACCTTGAGCTAAGTGTCCCCACACCCAATTTAAAAAAAAAAAAAGTCCATGGGGTTCTGGATTGACAATGTTGGGAAAGCAAACCTGGGGAATAGAGAGGCATGTATGACCTCACAGCCTTCCCCACGTGGCCTGCGATATATCACGCTTGTTACTTTATGAAATTTAGAATAGAAGAAACAAAAACCCTGAGGCTTTCATTAAACCTATCTGGTAGTTTAATCTGGGAAGCATTATATCGTGCCTTAAGCATTATACCAATTTAGATATCATTTTCTCATACTTATTTATATTAAATGTAGTTATCACAGCTACTTCATAGGGCATTTGTGAAACATGAAAAACAAATCAGGATAAGTCAAGTCACTATCTTTCTATTACAGATGGCCTATAATATTAAAATGAATGGGGTTTGTTGTTCCTTTTCTATTAAGGTGCTCTATTCTTTATCAATCTTCTTTTTCCAGCTGTGTCCTCCTGGAGTTAACTGCAGGACCTATTTCAGTCATGGCCACAGTTGTCTATTTGAAATGGGACAAAGGAAGAAGATTACTAAACATTATTTAGATTTCCTACCTTAATTTTCTAGTAGATCATCGAGGATCGTGAAAATCATAGGCAACTGATTTTTTGTCTCTACTTCACTATTCCCAAATAATTTCCCTAATGGTAACTCCAGTTCCTCAACATTTTTTGTTTAATCAACTTAGAAATTATCTTCATTGGACTCAAACAAATTTCATGTTTGAAAACTTTTTGGAAATTAACTATAGACTTTGCAATTTATACTTTTCCCTAGAGACCCTAGAGGTTGATATAGATCTCTATACTCAAAAGATGTGTACTATTGGTTTGTATTAAGAATATCATATTTTTTTAGCTGTCAGTCCAGAAATACGAGAAGTATTCAAACAATTAGCATGTGTAGGCAGGAGGAGGAGAGAAATGGAACAGGAGATATTTGTTGCTTTGAAGGGCATCAATGTGGGCCAGAACACCTACTTGAAACAAGCTAAAAATGTGACTTGCAAAGACTCTTAAATCGCCTTTGAATCTCTGCCTTTCTGAATACCAAATGTATTGTCATAGGTCTATCTCTTGAAAGTTCAGCAATTTATTTTTCTCAATGGCACCTGTGGATTACAGTAATTCAATGTCTGTATTTTAGGATTATTGAGAGAATCTAATGAAATGATGGTTATTAAATGACTTTGACAATTATTAATCAATTTCTTGAACATACAGTTTGTGCAAGGCATTCAGTGGCCATATTACCTATTATGAATAACACAAGATAGCCTAAATCCACAATACTTTTCAACAACTGAGCTACTATATTTTTTGCACAAAAAATTTATTGTTCAATAAATATTTTACATTTTTCTAATTAACCTTTCTTCCCATAATCTAAGTGCCTCCTTAAAATATAAAAAATTTAGAGACCACATGTAGCATAGGGATTGGAAATGCTCTCTATTTTCTATGAAGTGCAACTTCCATAAATACTTTCCAATTCTTGGTTCAACTTTTAGTTCTCCCCACAGAGAGTGATCAGAATTGAATGATTATTCATAACAGGCACTACGAATGCCGATAATATTTTGTTTTCCATCTCACTTAATTCTCAACTGGAAACTGTGGCACAGAGAATTAGTTAAGGTCGTACCTGAGCTAAGGGTTATCTGGGTGTGGAATTTGGGGAGGGAATCTTGAGAAGAGAAATTCCATAGCTCCCATTCTGTGTATCCTTAAGACAGACGCCTGTGGAATACACCCTCTCTGCGCTGTGCTCTCTCTTCCATGCTCTGCATTTGGTAGAGACATAACCTCATTTGGGGAGGTTTGAGTTTGTGCAGCTCTTCTTGTGGCAGAACGTAATGCAATTTTATCATTCAGTGTTATTAAACACATTTTTATTGTAAATTGAAGGTCTATCTGCTAATCTAGTTTCTGCGTGTATAAGAGAGAGAGAGAGACTGATTTTACTGTACCCCTTCTCCCTAACACTCCAAGATCATTGACCTAAGTTCTGAGTTGACTATTCTGTTGTGGTTCAGGGCACACTATCCCAAAACATCACCGCAGGACAGCAGAATCTACCACTCCAAAATAGACCTCTTGGGCATATTGATTTTTTCAAGCTGGTTATTCTGAGAAACTGCAGATTCTGCAGTAGCTCTGGAAACCTGCCAGTATGTAAAAATAAAAATATATCTATATATTTATAGAGGAAATATTTATTAGTAAAGCCATCTATGTCAGGAAGAGAGGTGCTCGGGGACAATTAGCACGTGAGACTTTCAGGCATGACAAGGCAACCCTTAACCACAGTTCCTACTCTCATACTCCCTCAGCCTCACCCTCAGAGCACCTATTTCTACAGCCCCATCATGCTATTTGACTTTTTCTTATTTTGCCCTTGCTTTGTGTGTGATATTGTTGTTTGAGTCACAAGCACATGTACAGTGTTAAAATTGTTTCTTTCCTGTTAATCTGTCTTGTGTCAACTTCATTCATAGTCCAGGCAAAGAAACTAGAGGGTAAAAATAAGGAATTTTCTTTCCCCTATAATATCATTAACTTACTTTTTAGTATAGTTTAATTTTTATTAATAGGCATCCACATATTTTCATTGTTTTGTTCTTTTAACTTTAGAAAATATAATCATATTCTATGTGGTCTGTTGAACTATATTTTTTCCCTCTGAATATTATATTGTTAAAATGTAGCCATGCTTTTGAGCATTGCTGTATTTGGGTTCTT
Source organism: Perodicticus potto (assembly GCA_963574655.1). NCBI lineage: Eukaryota > Metazoa > Chordata > Mammalia > Primates > Lorisidae > Perodicticus > Perodicticus potto. Next base: position 8,086 of record CAUYRH010030313.1, on the reverse strand, counting down.
GTAAAATATTCCATTTAGAGAATATACTATAGTTATTTTCATCCACTCTCTCATTAATTGACCTTTGGTCCTCCCTTCTGGTACGTGGATATTAGCATAGATACAGATATTATTTACAAGTTTCATGGTGTACGTGAGCAAGAATTACTCTTGGGGATGTACGTTAGGACAGAATTTGTGGGTCCGAGACATGTGAAATGAAGCATCATAATATACAACATTATTTCAAAGCAATGGCATCTATTTATATTTCCACTGACCAATATATACAAAAAACTTGAATTTCCATGTATTTTCTAATATTTGCTATTGTCAAATATACTAATATTTAATTACTTAATGGGTATCAATACTATCAAATGGTTTCTATAATTTTCATTAACCCGACTATTAATGATTTTTTCCTTTTATTTTTATCAACCAAATGTATTTTCTTCTTTTGTGTAATGCCTTACCATATCATTAGTCCATTTTATTGGTTGTTTAAAATATTTTGAAAATAACAACAAAAAGACATAAAATGCTAAAGAATTTGTCATGGTTAGAGTCATGAACAGCTAAGAACCAAATAGACATTCATTAAATATTATTATAATTAAATGACATTGAAAACATAAAAATACAAAAATTTTCATACTTTTAGATTTCTGGACACATATTGTATCCAACAAAGGATCATACATAACACCCATAAAAAGAGTATTTGCTGTGGTACTGAGTATTTATTAACAATAATGGTAAAGCAAGAGAACGTAGCAAGATCCATCAATATATAATTCCTTATTTTAACAGCTTAGGGAAAATAGAGCATCCAAGAGTTATCAGGTTTCCATAAACTCTAGTCTTTATGAATTTTGTAGCAAAATAGCTCTCTTCTCTTGTTTCTGGCCTTATGACAAATTCTGTATCTGTTAGAAAAAAATTCTAATGGAATGTTAGTAGTCCAAAGGGGATAGTATAGAGTTAGTATTAATCTTTTAAAAATAGCTCCCCAAATGCAACACTCTTCTGCAAATTAAGCCACCATATGTGTTTTACAAAACATATGTACTGCATTGAATAAATTTACTGTATTTTTATAAGGAATCTCTCTATGTTAATACAAATAGCCCCTATAATGTTAAAACAAGAAGAAATGTAATTTAAATGTCACATTTTATTTAGCTAAGAGCATGAAATGTAAGCTATATAATATCAAGTGGATTAATTTCAGTGCATATGATTTAAGTGTGTTTGATTGCAATCTTGCCCTGCCACAAAGCATCTTTTTGTAGTGAAGATTTTTGGTATGGCAGCCCGACAGGTTACAGTAGTTGAAATATTCAAATTCAGACAATTCTTTTGAAATGTTCATTCTGTACATTTCTGTCTCTGACATCCCATAATGAGAGGTAAAATAAGCACACTTGTGCTAAAGTAATTTCACATAGTGTTATGTTATTTAACTGTCAAACTAGCCTTGATAGTAATAAATTACTATCCCTGTTTTATAGGTGAGGTAACCAAAGGTCAAAATTTTACTGTAAATTTTGCTGTAAAAAGGTGAAATTTCTATAAAAATGATTATTCTCTCCCTCCAAAAAAAAATATCCTTTAGGGTGTTATGAGAAATATACAGCTTACTACAGTCCAAGGCAGAAAGTAATTACCATTGGAAAGGTAAAGATGAAGCTCTGAAGAGTTTAAAGGGCAACATCCGTGGCAACAAATGTTAATGAAGTTTAGAGGATCCCGCTGGAAAGACTGAGTCAGAATGACCACCTGTTTATAGGTAGAAAAGTGTGAGACTTTTTTTTTTTAAGAAATAATAATTTACTTTTGCCAGTAATTTGCTTATCTTTAGGGGGAACAATTGGCACAAGATTAGAAAGGTAGATCGGTCAGAAGTGAAACTGCAGGAATGTGCATTCCCAGGTAAATAAATGAATTTGCTTTCTTACAGATACAGTGAGGCCAAGGTCTGACATAATTAGAGATACTCTTTAAGAAGGCAGAACTGTCTTCAGAGAGTTAGATGGATTGTATTGGATGAATAGGCAATATCAGGTAGTTATTGGAATGACCTAATCCGGAAGAAAATATAGTAGAAATACATTTAAAAATGAGGAAAATTATGTAAGAGATTCTATAGAAGAGAATGACAAGACATTGTAACAGAAGTGGGTGTGTGGGCGCTCATGCAGTTTTCGGAGAGGCTTTCATAAATTTTAATTGTATGATTCAGGGAATGGTTGATACCGACATGATTTAAACTCTGGAGAAATGCGTGGCTCATCATCTTCATTTGGACATCATAGCAGGTTATCCAGAGACCTCAACTGTACAAATGTTAATATTTATTTAGACCTCAGAAATAGATGAATTTATGTCAGCACATGTCCTAACACACAATAGTAATTTTATACATTGATGGTGATTAATGATGGACCAGCAAACCAAAATCACACTTAGAGACTTTTTAAAACACTCAGTTATATGAGATTGTAGTTATGTGTTTCCTTTTTTACTTTTCAAAAGTAGTCATGTCTACTCTTGGCCACTAAGTTTGCATGCAGAATTTGGAGGTAGGGTCCAGATTTTCATGCCTCTTTTTGCTTCATTCTTGAATATGTAAAGTAATACGGGGTAAAAAATTTATGGCTCAGATTTTCATGCCATTTTCTTTTTGCTTCATTCCTAAGTCTGTATGATGATATAGGGGGGACAAAAGTATGGCACTGAAAAGCTTATCTTGAATGGTGTGCTCTATGATACGAAAGCATCCTCGAACACAAGGAACGATGAATAATGTACAGCAGGAAATAGGTAAATTCCTAGAAGACTTTAAGCAAACGCTAAAATGGAGCAGCAAATGTTAACATTTAGTAAAGATGAAGACTGGATTGAGGAGTCAAATGCTAGGATATTAACTACCCCACTAAAAGAAGGCCACGTTTTAAAGAACGTTTCCCCAACTTTGTTAACTACAAGGACATGTTGAAAGTGTCCCTCCTGAAATTGTTTTCCATTTTTAATGCATTATCATCACATTTAATTACTGAGCCTTTGGGAAAATTATTCAGCATTTTAGGTTTGAAACTACCCAGTAGGGTGTCTATTTTTGCACAGAAAATTACTATCTGAGAGCACACAATTTAATCTAGCATATATGCTAAATTAATGCTTAAAAGGGGAAAAAAACACACTTTCTTTTAATCTTTTCAGTTCTATCATTTGATAAAACAAGTAGGCGTACTAGCTTGGCTAAATATGCTTTAAAGAGAGAGTTCTGCAGGTGAAGTGACAAAAGCTTTGTGGGTGCTTTATTATGCATTCTTTTCTTTATATCTAAGAGGACTCTAGCATTTATCCAAAATGGTATTTCCCTTTTAGGTGTGCATCATAACACAGGGAAAGAAAGATGGCATTTCTAGACAAGTCTTTCATACTATGACAGCTAAATTATTCTCTTCCAAATATGCTAAACCAACAGATTTTCATTTTGTCCAAGGCCTTACATCATTGTTAAAAAGCCTTTTGGAATTTGTTCCAGTCATCAAAAATGCAGAACTAGGAGAGAAAATAAACACTGAGGTACTGATATCAGACCGTCTCTAAGACATGATTCAAACCTTTGAAAAAGCATGTGCAATTACAGAGAACATTCTCACTGTAAACAGCAAAGCCAAGCTCTTACAAATAAATGGAGTAGGCAGCTTATGGGATGTGATTAGAGGGGCAAGCCAGATGCTCCTATCTAAAAATATCCCTCATGCCTGTTACCTTTAGAATTCATTTCTCTGTATCTTGGAAGCTTTTTTGATCAGGAAGAGACCCCCATTAAAATATAAATACTCCTGGGAGATGCCGAGCCTTAATCTTTTATCAACTATCATCATAGTAGACTAGTTGGAATAAAACAAGAAATAGAATAAAGCTCTGGAAAATGAGTACAGAAACAAGATAAAGGGAAAAGGAATACTGGCAGGGGAGGGAAGACTCTGGAATAGGAGCTTGTATATTTCACAATTTGCCTGATGACGGTTCTGATTAAATGGAGTCAATATTTTAAAAAAGGAAAAGACTGGGCAGCACCTGTGGCTCAAGGAGTGGGGCACAAGGCCCATATACTGGAGGTGGCAGGTTCAGGCCTGGCCCCGGCCAAAAGCTGAAAAAAAAAAAAAAAAAAAAAAAAAAAAAGGAAAAGACAAGATGTGGAAAGGCTTTTTGCGGCAGAATGAAAATGCCATTCAAGCCACTTTCAGTAATAGTTATAATTTAGTGGAGGAATCTGACGGTTAGTAGACACGTCTCTGGACCTTCAGAGACCTAGGTTCTCTAGGTTCTATATTAACCCTATTTACATTTAGATGATTACTGGGAATTAAACATTAGTAAATAAGATTATCCCACTAAATAAATAATAATCCTGCCTATCAAAGGATTTTTATAAGCAAATATTAAATCAGGTAATATGTATAGTGCCCCGAAATAATATCTCTATATTAAGGCAAAATCAGATTAAATTATAGTTCAAGAATGGTATATGCTCCAATTTGATCAACAAAATTCCCTCAAAAGTTGGTGATTCTGTTTTCTGCCTCTATGAAACCATAGGGCAAGGGAGTGAAATCAGGTAGAAGAAGATCTGAGTGCCGGTGTTGCCACTTCATAGCTGTGAGATTTACTCAACCTTCGGAAATGTCAATATCCTCATCTACAAACTCACTGTTATCAGACTATGTTACATAGACACCTTTAAAATTTTGAGATAATTTATATAAATTATCAAGGATTGGGAAACATTTGTAGATTTTTCCTAATGGCTATTTATCTATGATACGCTTTAGTCTTTTAGTTAAGAGAAATGTCAGCTATTGATCCAGAAAAAAAAAAAAAAAAACAAACGTGTTTTTCTTCTTTGTATAATGTCCTGTTGTATACTAGGTTAAATTAAAGATTGTCCTCTTACTATTTAATAATCTTCAGTGGAAGAATTTAAAGCATAAAACAGGTGACCATAGGTATCTATGTATAGAAAATATCGAGTCAGCACTGTGAGGACCTTGACACGGCAAATAAACATCAAGACAGATGCTCATGTGCACTTTTTAAAACAATTAAAACCATGTGAAGAGCTTAAAAGTGTCTACTTAACAACAAAGAGCTCTGCTGCTCCAAGCTTTCTATCTATCCATCTGTCTTACGGCATGGGACAGGTTTTCCCTTTGTGTATTTATTTTTTCTCATTATTAAGGACAGCTGGTTGAATGTGAACTTTCTATCAGAGACACTTACCCCTTGGCTTGTGAGCCAGGAAAATATTGAATTTTATCATTTAATTTATTTTCCTCGGTGTCTATTGGGTGAAATGTCTTTCGTCCCGCCCTGCCCCTTGGTTGTCTGCAAAGTCCTAGTGCAGGAAGCACTTACCCTACTCTGCAAAGCCAGCGCCACATAAAGATAGCCAATTAACAGCTGTTTCGTGATGATGAAGGATTGGGGTTGAAGTACGCACTTATTCCTCTGTTTCTTTGCGCTTTTCAATGTACCAGAAACATAAGTTACAATGGCTCATCAAAACTTCAAATGAGAAATAAACAGCAGTCACAAAGGACGCTGTCCTCAAACATCCTGTTTTCACATCAGCAACCTGAGTGATCATTTTAAATGCTGAGGGAGTGAACTAGAAAGAAGAGAACAAAGATGAGTGTATCTGAGAAAATGTTCTCCCTGTGCTCATCAAGTTGGTATCCGTAATGTCACAGATGTCAAACAACAAAGCTCATCTCCCAACGAAAACAGAATTGATAGTGCTATCTAGGAGTTCCTCCCAAACACACCCTCCAATGTTTCTGGAGAATGTGTTGAAACAGAGGGTAGTTTGGAGGTTACTAAGTTCTGTTCCCAATAGCATCCTTAATTTCCTAATTCCCTTTCGTATGTAGATACAGTTTCTGCCTCCTAAGTGCCTGCAGAGATCTAGCTGTTAAAAGGAAATTTCAAAGGAGAAGGTGAATTTGTATGTTAATCCCCTTCCCTATAAAATAAACATGGGGTGTGTTGTAATCATTTCTTTCATCTGTTAGCAGGGATGATTTTAACTAAAGTAGGGGTGAGCATCTGTGCTAAGGTAAGCAAGCTGGCTTTGCTAAAAGTCCTGGTAACTCTGCAAGTTGTTTCTCTGAATTTTGTTGGATCTTCTATGCTTACATTCCCGTGTAGGAACATCTCCTGTGATTATGCACAGGCTAGTTTCTGCTTCACGAATAGCAGTTTGCTGACAGCGCACGGCAGGGTACAAATGCTTCTCCAGTAAAAGCACAATGCATTGTGGAAGGCACCTTGGGTAGTAATTGAAACAAATTCTGCTGCCCTGTATTTATTGAGAGATGTTCACCCTCCTGTATCTACAGAAACCACTGTTCTAATTATTCAAGCTGACATGGCCTGCTACAGTGTTGCCTGACAGCCTCACAAACATGCAAAATTAATGTAAAGGAATGATTGATTTCAAATATATGAAAATATGTAGCATGTCATGCGTGAACTAGAAATGGGTGTTTCTTGGTTTTATATTCTATTTTCTTCTGATTCATCTCATCCAAAATAAATTCTTCATCATAACAGAGTGAAAAAGTTGCCCTAGACTAGAAGATAAATACTAAAAGCTAAAATGTAAATATTAAAATTAAGGTCACAGATTTCAGAAAGATCAATAATACACTACAGCTCAGGTACAGCTTGACTCCTCATCCCCCAGTGTGAAAACAGGAAACAACAAAACCAGTCACCAGAGTTAAGAGTTTTTGAGGAAAAAATGCTAAATCTAGAACTTGTTTACACAAATCTACTCTATAAACTCATGCTCTAGGCAGTAGTCTCTATGAAGTATCACTCATAAACAATCACCCATACGTAAGAATATGGTTTTGACAAGTTTCTACCTAAAAATGGTAACATTAAAACCATATGCTAAAACCCTTCAATCATTCACTGTATTCTTTCTTGACACCTTCCCCTAGGAGGATGTCTTCACCCCTGTATCCATAATGCCTACAGCACTTGGCACATAGTACACGCTCAAAGAATGCTTCCTGAATGGGAGATGAAAACTCCAATCCTTCTTGCAACTGCGAGGTTAGTCATTGCAATATTTATTTTATATATTGTAAGCATACACTTACAGAGTATTATTGCCAAATAGTACAAGGTGATTTCTAACTACGTCAGCATCTTCCCTCGTTCTCTTTTTCTTGAACTTTCCTCATGACACGTCTACCCTAAGCCCTGGACCCACCAGTAATACAGGGTGGTTTTGCCATTAAGTTTTTGTGGTTCCCTGTTTACCACTTCACTCCCCTTCGCCAATAAACCCAACATTCAGTGTATATTTGAGATAGCTTTCTCTACCGTAATCACACCTAGAGTATCTAGTAGTAGAGGATACATATTTCCTCCTCAGGTTCAGAATCCCACTGGGTGAGCTTACATTAAATAGAGGCCATCACAGAATACCAAGGAAAATACACTCTAATACCAAGCAAAGATACTGGAGATACAGCAATCATCTTCACTTCAACTCTCCCTTTTGCTTCTAACTGGAATATAGCAGTTCTGCTGCTCAGCAAACCAACTAAAATTCCAGGGTCATGTGACAACTTGGATGCTCCCACCAGGCAGTTAAGTTTAGACCAATTTGTGGAGGGCTCAACATCAAGTGAAGAAATCTCTGAGTAGGTAGGGCTGTTAGTCTAGAACAGTCAAGCTTGGCAGTAGAATCTACCGAGTATCAAGAGCTGTTACCACCTTGAAATAACATAAATATATATTTGTCTTGATGTTTCTCACCTGCGGCTAGCCCGTGTCTTATGACCATATGAAACATATAACTCTTTTTCTTTATTTAAACATACATGTCTGCCAGCGGACCTGCCGCCTCCTCCTTGGTGGCGTTGGTGCTGCAGCAGCCAGCTGAAGAGCCAGTGGGCTGGATGACAGGCAAGGAGGGGGACCTACAACGCCCACCAGAGGCTCCAATAGCCAAAAAGGCTGGACAACTGCTGAGGAGACACCTGTGCCTTGGTGTCTCCTTCACTTTACATTT
>CAUYRH010030312.1:0-51822 GCA_963574655.1 Perodicticus potto | reverse complement strand
CTGAGCTCAAGCGAGTCTCTTGCCTCCGCCTCCCAAGTAGCTGGGACTACAGGCGCCCGCCACAATGCCCGGCCATTTTTTGGTTGCAGCCGTGATTGTTGTTTGGCGGGCCCAGGCTGGATTCGAACCCGCCAGCTCAGGTGTACGTGGCTGGCGCCTTAGCCCGTTGAGCCACAGGCGCTGAGCCTTCTTTTTTTTTTTTTTTGTTTTGGTGAGAAAGGGTCTGACTCTGTTGCCTAGGCTAGAATGCAGTGGCATCATGATAGCTCACTGCCACCTCAAACTCCTGGGTAGCTGGGAGCCATAGGTGAGCACTACCACACCTGGCTAATTTTTCTGTTTTTTGTAGAGATGGGGTCTTATTCTTGTTCAGGCTTGTCTTTAACTCCGAGCCTTAAGAATACCCTTGCCTCAGCCTCCTAGAGTGCTAGGATTACAGATGTGAGCTGCTGTGCCGGCCTCCATACACTGTTGAGACTAACTATATCTGCTTAGGAGAGTGTGGCAAAGAATGGTCACTGTTTGAGGGCACTTCCAATCTGCCATCAGTGAAAAGCTGTGGTGTTGGCTGAAGAAAAACAAAGCCAGGTGAGGGGTGGGCCATGGCCCTGCCTGGCGAGGGGTCAATAGCACTTCAGAGGGGAAATCAAAGGTGCCTGCTGTGAACGTATAAAGTAGGAACAGGAGGCAAAGCCCCAGAATAGCTGGTGCCAAATCACTTGGCCGGGATGCTTCAAAATGGCCTTCAAAATTGGTCAGTTTTAAAATAAACTCAAGGCTGGTAAACTACCTGTTTGTAGCTCAGGTTCAGTACCTTGGAAGCAGCAGTGAGAACTGGAGCTGCTGCTGGGTTTAGCGTTCTTTTTCTTGTTCATCGTACCCACAGCTGGATATCACTGGGGTGAGAGTTCTGCTGCCCTGCATGTGCCCTCACATGTGGCAGTGTCTGGCAAAGTGGTCTGACATCCGCTGGCAGCCTGCAGCGGTGTGGAGATGGTCATGGGTGATGGCCCTGAGTGAGTGAATTGTGCTTGGCCTGCAGCCTAGAGTCCCCTGTCCTCGGGGAAAGCACCAGGCCCCCAGGCCTCTCCTGCCTCCCCGTCCTGGAGCATCGTCCTTCCTGCAAGGACGTTTGCCAGGAGGAGGTGCTGCTGCTGCTGACTGTTTAGAGCTATCTCTCTTTTCCTCCTTCAGTACAGAAAGGCCTGGTCTCTGCTCAGGGGTAAGTCCTGAGGGTCAAGAGCAGACAGATGAAAGTAATGGCCTCCTAAGGATGGATCTGCAAATGGCACACCCCTGAGATTCCTGACGTCTGCAAAGTCAGAAAGGCACACAACTGAGGCGGGGGTGTGGTGCAGGTGCTGAGCGATGCAGAAGCCCCAGTTTGCAGGCTCGTCCCCAGGGAGGTGTTCTGGCTTTCATTTGTACACCTGTTGCCAGTCCTGATTTTTCTTCATCTGATCATCACAATTAGAGATTTTCTTCTTTTCTTTCTTTTTGCCTCTAGAATGAAATCCAAGGAAAGTGGGAACGAAAGGACTCTTAAAAGTGCCCTGAATTGGCTAGGCACAATGGCTCACACCTGTAATCCCAGCACTTTGGGAGGCTGAGGTAGGAGGGTCACTTGAAGCCAAGAGTTCAAGACCAGCATGGGCAACATAGGGAGAAACATTTTTAAAAATTAGCTGGGTATTGGCTTGGTGCCTGTGGCTCAACGAGCTAAGGCACCAGCCACGTACACCTGAGCTGGCGGATTTGAATCCAGCCTGGGCCCGTCAAACTACAATGACGGCTGCAACCAAAAAATGGTGGGGCATTGTGGCGGGCGCCTGTAGTCCCAGCTACTTGGGAGGCGGAGGCAGGATACTCGCTCGAGCCCAGGAATTGGAGGTTGCTGTGAGCTGTGATGCCACAGCACTCTATCCAGGGTGACAGCTTGAGGCTCTGTCTCAAAAAAAAAAAAAAAAATTAGCTGGGTATGGTGGCTCATGCCTGTAGTCCCAGCTACTTGGGAGGCTGAGGTAGGAGTATCACTTAAGCCCAGGCATTTGAGGCTATGGTAAACTTTACTGTAAAGGGCCAGGGGCACTCCAGCCTGGGCCACAGAGTGAGACTTCATCTCTCTTTTGTTTTGAGACGGAGTCTCACTTTTGTTGCCCTTGGTTGAGTGCCTTGGCATTATAGGTCACTGCAACCTCAAAATCTTAGGCTCAGGTGATCCACCTGCAGGCACTACAGGTGCCCACCACCACGCCTGACTGTTTTTTTTTTTTTTTTTAGAGACAGAGTCTCACTTTATCGCCCTCTGTAGAGTGCTGTGGCGTCACACAGCTCACAGCAACTTCCAACTCCTAGGCTTAGGCAATTCTCTTGGCTCAGCCTCCTGAGTAGCTGGGACTACAGGCACCCGCCACAATGCCTGGCTATTTTTCTGTTTTGCAGTTCTGCCGAGGCCGGGTTTGAACCTGCCACCTTGGGCGGTGCCTGTGGCTCAAAGGAGTAGGGCGCTGGCCCCATATGCTGGAGGTGGTGGGTTCAAACCCAGCCCCGGCCAAAAACTGAAAAAAAAAAAAAAAAGACTTGAACCCACCACCTTCGGTATATGGGGCCAGCACCCTACTCAATGAGCCACAGGCGCCGCCCACGCCTGTTTTTTTAGAGACAAGGTCTCTTGAGCTCTTGCTCAAGCTGGTCTCAAACTCCTGAGCTCAAGCAATCCACCTGCCTCAGCCTCCCAGAGTAGTAGGATTACAGGGTTAAGCCATTCTGCCCAGTCTTAGAGACTTCATCTCTTAAAAAAAAGAAAAAAAGTTCTGAGTGAGAGAATTCCAGAATGTCCAAGAGTCACTTGGTTAGAGTGATGCAGTCATACTAGGCTTATTTATCCTACAGAGTAGGATATCGTGGGTATCGCGTAGTTTGGAGATGAGATGGGGCCCGGTGTCTGGCTGTGTTCCTGATTTCTACTGGTTATTTCTTTAGTCTTTTTTTTTTTTTTTTTAGAGACAGAGTCTCACTTTGTCGCCCTTGGAGAGTGCTGTGGCTTCACGGTTCACAGCAACCTCCAGCTCCTGGGCTTAGGCGATTCTCTTGTCTCAGCCTCCCGAGTAACTGGGACTACAGGTGCCCGCCACAACACCCGCCTATTTTTTTGTTGCAGTTCAGCTGGATTTGAAACCACCACGCTCGGTATATGGGGCTGGTGCCCTACCAACTGAGCCACAGGAGCTGTCCTCTTTCTTTAGTCTTAAAACAATACTAGCCATGCTACTTCTGGGCATTTTCTCCATTGATACATTTGTGCACAAGTACAAGGAAACGATGAGTGTTTGATAGTTGAAAGCATGTTACACAAATGTGGAATCTGTCCTGGTGTTCCAGGTCAGAGTGACAACGAATGAGGCAGCTTTCTCTATGCTGCTGTGGAGGAACAGATTAGTAGGGAGGGAGAGTGATGTGAAGAAAGTGCAGTCCCTGTGTAGTCCCTGTGTGGTCCCTCTGCCTAAAAATAAGGGTGTGGGGAAGGGGAAAGAATTTTTTTATTTTATTTACTTATGTATGTTTGATTTTTTTCTTTTTGGTAGAGACAGAGTCTCACTTTATCACCCTGGGTAGAGTGCCGTAGAGTCACAGCTCACAGCAACCTCCAACTCCTGGGCTCAGGCGATTCTCTTGCCTCAGCCTCCCGAGTAGCTGGGACTACAGGTGCCCACCACAACACCGGCTATTTTTTCGTTGCAGTTCGGCTGGGGCCGGGTTTGAAGCCGCCACCCTCGGTATATGGGGCTGGCACACTACCCACTGAGCCACAGGCGCAGCCCCATGTTTGATTTTTTTTAACAGTGTACATGTTTTTATGATTGAAAAAAGCTAGTAAAGAGAATAATGATTCGGGATTCCCTTGGCAATCTGTTCTGCTGTGGTGAGGTTCCTGGTGTCCGTCCCTCCCGTTGTGCAGCAGCAGGTGAGTAAGCAGAAGCTGCATCCTTCTGCCACTTCCTCCTGGGGGACACTCAGGCTCGTCCCTGACTTTTCTGAAACTGTCTCTCCATCTGTGGGATGTTGAGACTGCTTCACCTCCCTCATATTCCGTTGGGAAGTTCTTTGAAAATGGAAAAGTACAAGTTTAAGGTCAGATACTAAACAGTTGTAACTGGGGTTGAGTATGTTAGTTATGTCACTCTGCTCTGTCTTCTTTTTGTGTATCCGTCAAATTTCTCTCTTCTTATGAGGCCATGAATTCCATCCTAATCCAGGGTAACCTCACATTAACAGTTATGTCTGCAGAGACCCTATTTCTAAATAAGTTCCCATTCTCAGGTACTAGGGTCAGGGTGTGTGAATTATTATTCACTTAACTAGCTTTTTTAAATCATAAAAACATATGCATTATTAAAAAAATCAAACATGGCTTGGCGCCTGTGGCTCAACAGGCTAAGGCACCAGCCATGTACACCTGAGCTGGCCGGTTCGAATCCAGCCCAGGCCCGCCAAACAACAATGACGGCTGCAACCAAGAAAAAAAAAAGATGGCTGGGCGTTGTGGCGGGCACCTGTGGTCCTAGCTACTTGGGAGGTGGAGGCAGGAGACTTGCTTGAGCCCAGGAAATGGATGGAGGTTGCTGTGAGCTGTGATGCCACAGCACTCTATCCAGGGGGACAGCTTGAGGTTCTGTCACAAAAAAAAAAAAAAAAAAACAAACATACAAAAGTATATAAAATAAAAAAATTCTTCCCTCTTCCCTACACCCTTCCCCATGCTTCTCTCTCCAGAACGTTAGAAGTGTGTGCACCGAGGCACATTTCTACACAGAGGGACCAACAGCAACACTGCTCTGCACATCCCTTTACCTCCTACTAACCTGCCTCCTCCACCGCAGCCTGTCTTTGGGGGGCCGCCCTCTACCGAGGAGTTTCTACCCTTCCTAGCAAAGGGGTGTTTGGAATTGCCACTTTTAATAATTTTATGATGCAAATGTAAAATTATCAACTTGCTTGTGAAAATGGAATTTTTTTTTTCTTGCAGTTTTTGGCTGGGGCCAGGTTTGAACCCACCACCTCTGGTATATGGGGCCGGCGCCCTACTCCTTGAGCCATAGGTGCCACTCTTTTTTCTTTTTTTTTTTTTCCGAGACAGAGCTTCAAGCTGTCACCTTGGATAGAGTGCTGTAGCATCACAGCTCATAGAAACCTCCAATTCCTGGGCTCAAGCAAGTCTCCTGCCTCCGCCTTCCAAGTAGCTGGGACCACAGGCGCCCGCCACAATGCCTGATCATTTTTTGGTTGTAGGCCATTGTTTGGCGGGCCCGGGCTGGATTCGAACCTGCCAGCTAAGGTGTACGTGCCTGGCGCCTTAGCCGCTTGAGCCACAGGCGCCGAGCCTTTTTTTTTTTTTTTTTGGAGACAGAGTCTCACTTTATTGCCCTTGGTAGATTGCCATGGCGTCACAGCTCACAGCAACCTCAAACTCTTCGGCTTAAGTGAGTCTCTTGCCTCAGCCTCCCAAATAGCTGGGACTACAGGCACCTGCCACAACGCCCGGCTATTTTTTTTTGTTGTTGTAGTGGTAGCAGGTCTGGGCTGGGTTTGAACCCGTCAGCCCTGGTGTATGTGGCTGGTGCCCTAACCACTGAGCCATGGGCACCAAGCTAAAAATGGAGTTTTAAATGAAGTTTCAGGAGAGAACTTTGTTGGCTGTAGGCTGCAGGCCTGCTTTCTGCGTGAACTCTCTGTTGTCTGGTAATGAGGCCTCCCTAGCGGATTTGCTTTTGCTCTGCCAACACATGCTTCTGGCCTTGCTTCTGCCAGTCACATCAACAGTATCTTTAAATTTTCCACCTAGGAAATTGAGAGACTTACTGAACGACTAGAAGAAAAAGAGAGGGAGGTCCAGCAGTTGGTGAGCCAGCCACAACACGAACGAGAGAAGGAGCTTGTCTTGCTGAGGAGGAGCGTGATCGAGGAGGGACGGGCCCGGGCTGCCAGTGATGTTCTGTGCCGCTCCTTGGCCAAGGAGACTCACCAGCTGCAGAGGACACTGGCTGCCACTGCACACATGTGCCAGCATCTGGCCAAGTGTCTGGATGAACGACAGCATGCACAAGGGGACGTGGGGGAGAAAAGTCCTGACAAGGTGGGCCACGGTATAACCCAAAGGTGATGAAGACTCTGGTGTGACAGGAGGCATTGCCTGCAGACCCCCAAGATCCCTTAGCAATCACAGAGGTCGGGGGTGTCCCGGAGCCCACTTGTTCCCTCAGTGGTGAGAGTCAGCTGACGGGCAAAGCTTGTACATCCAGGGGCTTCTTTTAGAGCGTTGGGACATGCGAGATGTGGCTGGGAGGTGGTACTCTGATCTCATTGAATCAAGCTGGGGATGAGCAGCAAGAGCTGCCCTGAGGAAGTGCTGTTGCCTGTGTGTGGGGCAAATGAGGAAACCGAGGCAGAGTCAGAAGTACTTACTGCTGGAAGGAGCAGCATGTAGGGGCCAAGCCTGTACCCCTCAGAGCAGCCGTGAGTGCCAGCCTCCTGCAGGATCCATGGGTCTGAGTGGGTCAGAGCTGACACTGGTGTGGGCCTTGTGAAAAGCCAGACTGGCATCTCCAGAGCTGGCTCTGCCCTTGACAGCAGCACAGCCTGCCGCAGCCTAAGGGCCCTGGCCATTCTCAGGGCTGCAGCTGCCTTGTCATCAAAGCAAGAGCCTGGGCGGGGGGAGATAGGTGACAGTGGGGGCCTAGTAAGGGCTCACTGGGCCTCCTGGACAGGCTGGACCTGGGTTGTGTATAGGGTCTGGTTTGGTGGGGGAGAGAGGGACTGTGAGGGTTTCAGCATCAGGAATCACTTAAGGCTGTAGAGGTTGTGGGCACACCAGGAAACCAGGGGTCCCCTAGGCAAAGGAGCAGGGAAGCAAAGGGGCTGAGGCCACTGCTCCCGGCACTGTGACCAGGGGTGGAGGGTCCCATCTATGTGGAACGGATGGGGAAACAAGCATGTGGCACATACCTTGCCCAGGTAATGTGTGGGCCAGGCTTAGGCTGCATCTTGCACAGGGCCTTCCGCTCAGTCCCTTCTGGGCAGTTCTGTGAGGCAGAAACACCTGCTCTGAGGCGTTCTGGGGCAGGCGGGACATCCAGTGCCTGTGAGCAGCTTTACCAAAGTACCCATTGGACAGAACTTGATCCGAACCACTTATCTCAGTTGGGTGGGTCCTGCAAAAAGGGAACCTCAGAAGAACACAACTGTATTTCAGAAACCAAAAGAAATTTGTCATCTGGAAGGAGGTGGGGTGTTCTTGTTCAATTATGAGTCATTTCCCTCTGGGGATTTGAAAGGAGCCACATACAGTGGTCAGCCTGAGGTGTGTATAGGGCTGGGGGGGTGGGGTTGGGGGAATAGGACCGGCACCTCATCAGAGTCTCTAAATACATGTCACTTCTCAGCCCTACACTTGGCTGAGTCACCCGGGGCTTCCCAGTGTAGGCTGGATTAAGACATGTACTTCCTTTGTCCTTTTAGGGGAATTCTCAGAAGTAATGTCCCTGATGAACAGTCCCCTCCACTGTTCAATGCATGGAATTTCTGAGGTACAAATGGGCATTTCATGAGACTTTCCAGTTAGGTTGCCAGCTGTTGTTAGGGTTTAGTTTGGGTTGTGTCTTCCCCAACGGAGTCTCCCGACCCTGCATGAGACTCAGGTTAGATCACCACGTCTAGAAAGCCCACATTGGACCCAACTGTAGGCAAGAAAGTGTCACGGGCTCTGAAAGCGGTAAGCTGGGCACACAGGAGGCTCACCTGGGGGTTCTCTGGGGTACAACTGGATCACGCCTTACTCCCTGTGATGATGATAAGATTTTACTATATCTGGTATGTTAATCTTTCTAGACTTTACTTTTTTTGAGACAGAGTCTCACTCTGTTTCCCTGAGTAGAGTGTGGTGGTGTCACAGCTCACAACAACCTCAAACTCTTGGGCTCAAGCCATCCTTTTGCCTCAGCTTCCCAAGTAATTGGGGCTACAGGTGCCCAATACAATGCTGGACCAATTTTTTTCTATTTTTAGTAGAGATGGGGTCTCGCTCTTGCTTAGGCTGGTCTCCAACTCCTGAGCTCAAGTGATCCTCCTACCTCGGCCTCCTAGAGTGCTAGGATCACATCTGTGAGCCTCCATGTGGCTTGGAGACACTCTGCTTAGGCTATAGCCTGTCCCCAGTGGGAGGTGGGCCTGGCAGGGAGAGGGTAGTTCCTTCCCCTCAACAACTGGAATCAGCAAGTCCTGTCTTTGCTTCTCTGTCAATTGAACCACCTGCTGCCTTGTGGGATGTGGTGATCATCTGAGGCCTCAGCCTCTAGGTCCACTTTCCCCCTTGTACATGTAGTGACACGATGTCTTCTCCCTGTCCCTCCTTTATGCAGCCAGAGTGTACAGGCAGGGGCACCTCTGTCCAGAATGCTGTTGAGGAGTTACAGGAGGAAAATCGCCTGTTGAAACAGAAGGTGCTTCACGTGAGTTGCTCCCACCCTGTGGCACTTTGTATTTTCTTTTTTTTTTTTTTTTGAGACAGTCTGACTTTGTCATCCTCTGTAGAATGTCGTGGCGTCACAGCTCACAGCAACCTCAAACTTGGGCTCAAGCAATTCTCTTGCTTCAGCCTCCCAACTAGCTGGGACTACAGGCACCCACCACAACACCTGGCTATTTTTTTGTTTTTTCTTAGAGATGGGCGGGGGTCTTGCTCTGGCTCAGACTGGTCTTAAATTCCTGAGCTCAGGCAATCTACTCGCCTTGGCCTCCCAGAGTACTGGGATCACAGGTGTGAGCCCCGATGCCCTGCCCTATGGCCACTTTGGCTTGATACCCTCAGTCCCCAGGGACCTTACCTTCTTGCCTAAGGTGGTAATAGGAATGTCCTGTCCTTCCTTTATCCCTGTAAAATTGATTCACAAGTCAATAAAGAAAGTACAAGAATTACTATCAGAAGTTTGGTTTTTAATGCAGGAACATGACACTAAGCCACCACGTCTTGGGATCCTCTGGGGGCTTAGTGTCCCCTCCGCACGGAATAGAGGGAGGTAGCTTCCAGTGGAGAGGAGCCTTCTCTCAGGGACAGAGATGGCTAGTGATGAGCAACTTTCCACCACCCCCAGGTGGAAGACCTCAATGCCAAGTGGCAGCGTTACGACGCCAGCAGGGATGAGTACGTGAGGGGGATCCATGCACAGCTGCGGGAGCTGCAGGCCCCCCGAGAGCCTGAGCTGATGAGGAAGGAGATTCTCCGGCTCAACAGACAGCTGGAGGAGAAAATAAATGCCTGTACAGAAGTGAGGCAGGAGCTGGTGGCTGTGCGGATGGCCCGGGACGCTGCTCTGGAGCGGGTGCAGATGCTGGAGCAGCAGGTGTCTGCCCCTTGGGGTCTGGGCAGCACTGACTGGATGTCTGCCTGGCAGTGGCTGTGGTCTTGGAATAAGCTGGGCCACGGGCTCAGGGTGGGCAGTGGTCATGGGCAGATGGCAGAGGTCCCACGGGGACTTTCTCCTTCCTTGAGCAGAAACATGTCTCTTTTTAGATTCTTGCTTACAAGGATGACTTCATGTCAGAGAGGGCAGATCGGGAGCGCGCTCAAAGTAGGATTCAGGAGCTGGAGGAAAAGGTCATCTGTCTGCTGCACCAGGTGAGGCCATTTCTCTTGCTTGGTTAGTGTCTTTATTTTTCATGAATTTTAAGCCCTTCTGTGTCTGCCTGATCAGACCGAGCCCTGATCTGCTGGGAGTAGAGCTGATGGGCCTTTCCCAGCTTGGCAGAGCAGCCTTGCCTCACACCCGGTGCTTGGTTGTGGAGAAGCTCCCCGTCGTGCTGTGGCAGCCGGTGTGCACAGGTGGCTGCCCTCAGGGCCTGTCCTGCCTGTTTGTCACCTTCATGCAACCTGACAGTGTATCCTGGGCCTTATACTACCTGATAGGTGCTTCACACATGTCCCATCCCTGTAGTGAGAACCCTGGTTCTCTGTCATGTAGATGTGATGGCTCTGGGTGTCTCGTAAGATCCTTCAGCTCAGCCTGACATGTGGAGCTGGGCCTGGTAGGCTGGTGGCCCCCTGGCTCAGTGCTGTCCCTACACCAGGGCAGGTGCCTCAAGGGAGGCCTTGGGTGAGTCAGAACCACTGAGGTTCCTCACTGTGTGACTGTGTGCTTCCCTCCCTTCCCTAGAGGGGAGCATGGGTCACCTTTTCTTCCGCACCATGGGACTAAGTCCACAGCAGGGGGGGTCTGGTAATTGTTTCTACTCATGGATGAAGAAGGGGATCATGGTGGGGACCTCCATCCCCCACAAGTCCACAGGCTGACAAGGAAGCTCTGGATGGCTTCACTAGCCACAGCAGGACCTGCCCCAAGTCCCTGCACAGGTCCCATAGCCTTCTTGGCATTACGGGATGGACTGGGCTCCCTAACCCCCAACTCTTAGTTCTCCTAAGGTCCTGGGACTGCAGGTGGCCTTGGGCAGAATGGGGATGTCTTCCAACATGACAATGTGTGGGTTTTCCTGAGACTGGGTTCTGCCTGTGGTTTCATGGCCTCCATGAATGCAAGGGGACATGTGATCTGGACTGAAGGGCTGCTGTTACTGATGATGCAGTTGTGAGGATGGGGCCTCAGGAACTGGTTCCAGACCCATAGTCTAGATTCTCCTAGGAATTCCATTTAGTGACAAGGGCAAAATTCCTATTCTGGACTCTGTGCTCCATGGCCTCTGCATCCCTTCACCGGCATCCTCTGGCCTGTTGAGCTATCGTGCAGCCCATGTGGTGCACCTGAGGACGTGGTGCTGAAGGCACAGGTCGTCCTGCTGAGGAAAATACAAATTTAGATGCAAAGTGGGAGCACTAAGGCCTACTAGAATGAAAGGTTCCAAACAAGGGTGATAGGTACTGCAGGGCGCAGGGCTTCAGAGTAGGTGCCAGGCTGTGCCAGATGACTGGTGAGGCCAAGCTGGGGATACTCCCTGCTGCTACTGGGTACTAGAGCCCTCAGCACCCTGCACCATAGAGAAGGGGCACAGTGGGATTGGGACTCAGTTTGCCTGGCATTGTCACCCTGAGCTCTGCCACCTCCACCTGTGGCCCCGGAGGAGTGTGGCTTCTGGAGCTATCTTCTTAGGTCTCCTGGGCCAGTAGGTCAGGTCAACCCTGTGCTGAGGCCTGTCTCTGCTGAGTGCATGAGTGTGTGAGGTACCATGGTTTGCTGGTCTGGGTTCTGGTGCACGGCAGGGAGGGAGCTGAGGGGTTTAAGTGGCACTTGCTGCTGGCCTTCAGCACAGCCCATGTGAACAGACCTTTGCCTTTTCTCCAGGACTCCCAAGAGCCAGACCCTGGCCGGATTCATACTGGGAATAGTGCTGCCAAGTACTTGGAAGCTGATGCACTGGAGCATGTGGTGCCTGGCGGCTGGAGGCCTAGGCCTAGGCCCCAGCAGCTAGAAGCCTCTGCAGAGGGCGGACACCCCAGCGCAGTGCAGAGAGGCCAGGGGGACCTGCAGTGCCCTCACTGCCTGCGGAGCTTCTGTGATGAGCAGGGCGAGGAGCTTCTCAGGCATGTGGCTGAATGCTTCCAGTAGCCTTGATCCAGGCAGCCACCTGAGGTAGGGTGGGTGCTCTCAGACGCAGTGGGCTGAGCTCTCCTGAGATCAAAGCCCCTTGAACAAGTAGGTCAGAGGAAGCTGCCATCAGGCTAGGGGTGGAGGCAGAGACCCGGTCAGGAGCACCTTGGGGCAACAGTCTCATGTCTTTGTCATGCTGAAGCCAGAATGATCTGCTCTTGGCCCCACCTCAGCCTGTACCTGGGGAGCTGCAGCTTGTGAGAAAGGGGCAGCTGCTGCCCATGGAGTCACACACCGTGTGAGATCCAGGGTAGAAACCCTGTCTTCTTCTTTAGAATAAAGTATCCCCTCCTTGCCTTCGATCAGGTTTGTGGAATGTGCACTGCCGCTGCACACCCATAGGGAGCCCCTCCCCAGCCATGCAGAGCAACGGTGTCTACCCTGATTTGAATAGGAAAACACATCTGCCACATATTCTGCATCGAAATGGAAATTGTTGCCTTCCATTAGCATTTATCATGTATCCATAAGTTAAAACACACTATTTTATATTCATTTATTTTTATAATAAAATGTACCTGCTGCTGTGACTGCTCTGAGAATTTGTTGTTAGTGTTTTTTGAGACAGAGTCTCATTTTGTGCCATGGGTAGAGTGCTGTGGTATCATAGCTCACAATAACCTCAAACTATTGGGCTCAAGTGATCCTCTTGCCTCGGCCCCACCTCCACCCCCCCCCCCACAGTAGCTAGGGCTGTAGGTGCCCACCACACCCAAAACGCTGGTTTTGTTTACTTTTAGTAGATACAGGGTTTCATTTTTGCTCAGGCTGGTCTTGAACTCCTGAGCCCAAGGGATCTTTCTGCCTCAGCCTCCCAGAGTGCTGGGACTACAGGCGGAAGCCACTGTGCCTGACCTGCTCTCAGAATTTGTGAGCAGTATTTGTCAACAGTATTCTCACTGTGTAGGAGTTAGATCAGCTGGCAGGAGACACCCCCACTTTTTGCCACCTGCTGGGAAACTAAACAAGGGGGTGATGGGACTCCCTGCCTGTTGGGAGCTGTGTGGGCAGATGGCTGCCTTAGGGTTTTGTTTTGTTTTTTTTTTGAGACAGAGTCTTTTGTCACCCTCAGTGGAATGCCGTGGCATCATAGCTTACAGCAATCTCAAACTCTTGGGCTTGAGTGATTCTCTTGTCTCAGCATCCCAAGTAGCTGGGACTACAGGCACCTGCCACAATGCCCAGCTATTTTTAGAGACAGGGTCTCATTCTGGCTCAGGCTGGTCTAGAACCTGTGAGCTCAGGCAATCCACCTGCCTCAGCCTCTCAGAATGTTAGAATGACAGGCGTGAACCACCGCACTGTGCCTCTGCCTTAGGATTTGTGGGGCTGGAGGGGTTTCATTTTAGGCTTTTTACTTTTAGCAACATCACAAAGCTTTACTCTGGGCTACGTGGACAAATTCTTGGGGCTTGTGTACTGAGGTTTACTAGGTGGGGACTTGATGTTTGAGGGATGTTAGTCACTGGGGAGAGGCCATCCATTGTTAGGAGCTCCACTGATACCCACGTTCTTTCAGGCAGAGACCACTGGGGCAGAGATGAAGCCGTGAACTACTTAGAGCTGATCAGGCACCAATCCGGTGTTCCACCCTTGGCTTGTTTTAGCCCTAGCCCAGGAGAAGACGACAAGGGGCTGGGGATGAAGTAGGAGGAAGCAGGCATCTGCTGAGAGCTTGTTAGAACTGCAGAGAGAGGTGCATGTTAGTGGGTTGGTGTGAAGGCCCGCCTAGGCAACAGATAAATAAATAACTGTAAATTAATCCCAAGGAAAATAACAAACGAACAGAAGTTAATGAAAATAGAAAGCAAGAAAGTCAATACTGCCAAGAATTAGTTCTTTTAAATAGTAATAAAACTGATAAGCCTCCAGCAGGGATGATCAAGAAAAAAGAGAAAAGACATTGCTAATATAAGGAATGAAAAGGGGAAATCACCATCGTGTCCTAGATGTTTAAAAGATAAGAGGACACTACAAACAACTTCATGCTCATAAATATGACAACTTAGACGTACTGGATAAAATCCTTGAAAACTAAATCTTACAAAAACTGACACAAGAATAAATAGAAAGCTTAGATCTATATCCATTAAATAAATCAAATCTGTAATTAAAAATCTTTTCACAAAGAAAATTGCCCAGATGACTTCACTGGTGAATTCTTTCAGACTTATAAAAAAGTTGTAATGCCACTTTTATATACGCTCAGGAAACATGGGAAATGTTTCCCCAAAGCACTTTGTGACACCAAAACCTGAGAGAGAGAAAAATCCTAACAAAATATTAATGAATTGAACTCAGCAAAAAGACATCATAACAAGTAGAATTTTTTTACAGGAATACAAGACTAACTGACATTTTTAAAAATAACACATAGTGGCAGGTGTCTATAGTCCCAGCTACTTGGGAGGCTGTGGCAGGAGGATCACTTGACCCAGGAGTTTGAGGTCACAGTGAGCTATGGACTCACCACTGCACTCTAGCCCAGGCAACAGAGTCAGACCCTGTTTCAAAAAATATATAAATAAAATCAATAAATGTAATTTACTAGTAATAAAACAAAAACTGTATGATCATTTCAATAGAAGCTAAAGAAGCTTATGACCACATCCAACCACTCGTGATAAAAACCCTCAGCAAATGAGGAATAAAAGGAATTTCCTCAATCTGATGAAGGTTTATGTTTGAAAAACCTACAGCTAACCTTATACTTGATGAGATACTGAGTGTTGGCCCTACAGAGGACCAGAATCTTTTTTTTTTTTTGAGACAGAGCCTCAAACTGTCACTCTGGATAGAGTGCTATGGCATCACAGCTCACCGCAACCTCCAATTCCTGGGCTCAAGCGAGTCTCCTGCCTCAGCCTCCCAAGTAGCTGGGACCACAAGTGCCCACCACAATGCCCGGCCATCTTTTGGTTGCAGCCGTCATTGTTGCCTGGCGGGCCCAGGCTGGATTCGAACCTGCCAACTCAGGTGTACGTGGCTGGCGCCCTAGCCCGTCGAGCCACAGGCACCGAGCCCGAGGACCAGAATCTTACAGGAGGTCTTAGTTGGTGCAGAAAGTCAATAAAGGATGGAAAGATTAGGAAAGAAGAAATGAAATTGTCTATTCCAGATGACATGTAGAAAATTGTAAATCTAAAAAAAACCCTTAGACATAAGTCAATGTGACAATCTGAGGACACAAAGCCAACACATGGAAAATACTGTATTCCTATGGTTATAGGAAAATGAGATTCCTACATACAGTCAATTGGACAATGAAATTCAAAAGATATGTTGACCAAAAAGATAGTTGAAATCCTAAAGCCCCAATACCTGCGAATGTGACCTCATCTGGAAATGATCTTTGCAGATATAATCAAGTTGAGATGACGGCTGGGCATGGTGGTTCACACGTGTAATCCGAGCACTCTGGGAGGCTGAGGTGGGAGGATCTCTTGAGCTCAGGAGTTTGAGATCAGCCTCAGCAAGAGTGAGACCTCATCTCTACTAAAAACAGAATAACTAACCAGGCATAGTGGTGGGCACCTATAGTCCCAATTACTTGGGAGGCTGAGACAAGATGATCACTTGAGCCCAGGAATTTGGGGTTGCTGGGAGTTATGATACCATAGCACTCTACCAAGGGTGACAAAGTGAGACTTCATCTCAAAAAAAAGTTAAGATGTGATCATGCTGGATTAGAGTGGGCCCTAAATCAAATGCCTGGAGTCCTTGCAAGGATATAAGAGGCAGAGACTGGAGTGATGCATTACAAATCAGTGAGAGCCCAGGATTGCCAGTGACCCCCAGAAGCAAGGACAGAGGTGTGAGAACACTATTCGTTGGAGCATCTAGAGGCAATAAGTCAGGTTGAAATCTGGATGTATAACCCCCCAAAGCCGAGAGGGAATACATTTTCTCAGCTCATGGTACTGTGTTATGGGAGCCCCACCTTGCAGCTGCGGTCTCCCAGGACTGAGCCCCAGTAGCTGGGGAGGATGGAAAGTGCTTTGGTGGCCTCTACCTGGTACTGGCAGGAGAGGAAGCCACAGCAGTCCAGAGTGGGGTCTCATCCTGGTTCACAGATCATAGGCTCTTGTGTTCCTTACAACTTTGTGTCTTTGAACAGATGTGTCTTCATTTACTGGTTGCATTTAGGGCTATTTCCAGAGGCTTTAAACGATTTTTTTTTTTTTTTTTTTTGAGACAGAGCCTCAAGCTGTCACCCTGGATAGAATGCTGTGGCATCACAGCTCACAGCAACCTCCAATTCCTGGGTTCAAGCGAGTCTCTTGCCTCCGTCTCCCAAGTAGCTGGGACTACAGGCGCCCGCCACAATGCCTGGCCATTTTTTGATTGCAGCCGTCATTGTTGTTTGGCGGGCCCGGGCTGGATTCGAACCCACCAGCTCAGGTGTATGTGGCTGGCGCCTTAGCCTGTTGAACCACAGGCGCCGAGCCTTTAAACGACTATTTTAAAAACAGTTTTCACCAGGGAGCAGGACAGCAGAGCTCTTCACACTGTCAGCCATAAGTCAGTCTTCTCACATTCAGTTTTTGGAAGTTACTTCACTAGAGTCTATGAATCTGAGGTTGACAGGTTCCCCTGTGCACTTTTCAGGACTTTAAATGTCATTTCCTGTCTTCTCTGGCTTGCGTAATTTATTTTTTATTCTTTATAGAGATGAAGTCTGTGTTGCTCAGGCTGATCTTGAACTCTTTTTCTTTTTGAGACAGAGCCTCAAGCTGTCCCCCTAGGTAGAGTGCCATGGCATCACAGCTCACAGCAACCTCCAACTCCTGGGCTCAAGCGATTCTCTTGCCTCCACCTCCCAAGTAGCTGGGACTACAGGCACCCGCCACAACGCCTGGCTATTTTTTTTGGTTGCAGCCATCATTGTTGTTTGACGGGCCCAGGCTGGATTCCAACCGGCCAGCTCAGGTGTATGTGGCTGGCGCCTTAGCTGCTTGAGCCACATATGCCAAGCCTGGTCTTGAACTCTTGAGCTTAAGTGATCCTCACCTTGGGTCCCAGAGTGCTGAGATTACAGGCGTGAGCTACCACACTCAGCCTTAGCTTTAGATTTTATGCTAATGCTAGTTTAACCCCACCATTAAGGTGATGCCTTTCTGATAACACCCTGCCCTGTGTGTTACAATGTCTTCCTACCCTGACCAGTGGAGATACAAACTCCAGCAGAACCTCTGCGAGTGACCACCAATGGGACTGGAACACACACAGAGGTGCTCAGCATAAGGAACTAGGCTGTATTGACATGTGCATCTGATCCATGTCCAGTCTATGAAAGCGAGGTCACGGTGGGGAGGTGGTCAGTGCAGGGAGGTGGTCCGCTATGGAGGGTCTATTGTGCCTCCGCCCTGCTGCCTTCTGGGGACTCGTTCCCTAGATTGATGGGATCTATATGACATGCATAGATCAGTACTCAGCCAAAGATCTGAGCGGACTCTCTCCAGGCCTCATCTCTGCAGCTCTGTGTAGCCCTTCTGTCTGAACTCTGCCCACAAATCCCAGCAAACAGTCCCTAGGCAGGACACTGGGCACTCAGGGCTCACTCTGTTTTCCTTTCCTTCTCTCAGGGATTACGGCCACGTGCTGCCTGGATTCCAGTATCTTAAAACAGTGTTCAACAGATAGCCTCCATTTTGGCCTGGCACCTGTAGCATAGTGGTTACAGTGACAGCCACCTACACCAAGGCTGGTGGGTTTGAATCCGACCTGGGCCAGCTAAACAACTGCAACAAAAAAATAGCTGGGGCTTGGTGCCTGTGGCTCAATGGGTTAAGGCGCCAGCCACGTATACCTGAACTGGTGGGTTTGAATCCAGCCTGGACCCGCCAAACGACGACGGCTGCAACCAAAAAATGGCCGGGTGTTGTGACGGATGCCTGTAGTCCCAGCTACTTGAGAGGCGGAGGCAGGAGCCTCGCTTGAGCCCAGGAATTGGAGGTTGCTGTGAGCTGTGATGCCACAGCACTCTATCCAAGGTGACAGCTTGAGGCTCTGTCTCAAAAAAAAAAAAAAAAAAATAGCTGGATGTTGTGGTGGGGGTCCTGTAGTCCCAGCCAGCTACTTGGGAGGCTTAGGCAAGAGAATCTCTTAAGCCCAAGAGTTTGAGGTTGCTGTGAGCTGTGATGCCACAGCACTCAGCTGAGGGCAACACAGTAAGACTCTGTCTCAAAAAAAAAAAAAAGAAAAGATAGCCTCCATTTTATACTTGTTTATGTTAAGAGGACAGTTCTTTTTATTTCTTTTTGAGATAAAGTCTCACTTTGTTGCCCTCAGGGGAGTGCCGTGTGTCAAGAACTCACAGTAACCTTAAACTCTTGGTCTCAAACGATCTTCTTGCCTCAGCCTCCCGAGTAGCTGGGACTATAGGCGCCCGCCACAACGCCAGCTATACTTTTTTTTTTTTAAGATTTGAGGTCTCCTTGCTTAGGCTGGTCTTGAAACTCCTGAGCTCAAGCCATCCACCTACCTTGGCCTCTCAATTACCATTCGAGTGCTCGAATTACAGGAGTGATCCACCACACCAGCCTTTGTTTGGAAAGTTTTTAACAGTTCAGAATTGCTTGAACATTTCCTAGTGTATGTCTTACACCCACATTCTTTTTGTTTTTGGAGAGTCTCACTTTGTCACCCTCGGTACAGTGCTGTGGCGTCATAGCTCACAGTAACCTCAAACTCTTGGGCTCAAAGTGATTCTCTTGCTTCAGCCCCCGCAAGTAACTGGGACTACAGGTGCCCACCACAACACCTGGCTATTTTTTTTGTTGTTGTTGTTGTTACTTTTATTTATTTATTTTTTGTTTGCTTAGCAGGCCTGGGATGGGTTTGAACCCACCAGCCCCGGAACATATAGCTGGCGCCCAAACCACTGAGCTATGGGCTTCCCTCAAATCTTTTTTTTTTTGAGACAGAGCCTCAAGCTGTCACCCTGGATAGAGTGCTGTGACATCACAGCTCACAGCAACCTCCAATTCCTGGACTTAAGCGAGTCTCTTGCCTCCACCTCCCAAGTAGCTGGGACTACAGGCGCCCGCCACAACGCCAGGCCATTTTTTGGTTGCAGCTGTCATTGTTGTTTGGCGGGCCTGGGCTGGATTCGAACTCGCCAGCTCAGGTGTACGTGGCTGGCGCCTTAGCCTGTTGAGCCACAGGCGCCGAGCCCAAATCTTTTTTTTTTTTAAAAGAGATAGAATCTGGCTGTGCTGTCCAGGAGGGAATGCAGTGGACACAGCTCCCTGCAACCTCATGCCACTATGCCCAGCTAGTTTTAATATTTTTTGTAGAAATGGGGTGTCATTGTGTTGTTGAGGCTGGGTCTCCTCCGGGCACCACCAACTTCCCAAAGTGCTGGGAGGGGCTCAGCGCCTATGGCTCAAACAGCTAAGGCGCCAGCCACATACACCTGAGCTGGAGGGTTCGAATCCAGCCTGGGCCCGCCCAACAACGACGGCTGCAACAAAAAAATAGCCTGGCGTTGTGGTGGGCGCCTGTAGTTCCTGCTATTTGGGAGGGGGAGGCAGGAGAATCGCTTGAGCCCAGGAGTTTGAGGTTGCTGTGAGCTGTGATGACATAGCACTCTACCCAGGGTGACAGCCTGAGGCTCTGTCTCAAAAAACAAAACAAAACAAAACAAAAAAAGTGCTGGGAGGGCAGGCAGGAACCACTGTACCTCGTCTTTTCCTTGCATTTCAATAGTGGAAGCAAACCAGGCAATAATACCTTCTGTGACCGTAAAGATGACCCACAGCTCAAGTTATTTTGATTGTCATTCTGTGTGATGACTTAGAGGTTTTTGTGTTTAACATAGTGAAACAATGGGAGCATAAGCTTTTTCTTCTATTTTAAAAAATATATTAACGATCCTAGTATTAGAAGGCCAAGGTGAGAGGACTGTTTGAGGCCAGGAGTTTGAAACCAACCTATCAACATAACAAGATCCCATCTCTCAAAACACAACACACACAACCAACCAACCATATACACACACACAACCAACCACATACACATCTAACCAACCAACCACACACACACACACACACACACACACACACACACACGAATGGGATGAAGCAGCAATAAGCCCTGACTTTTTCCTTTTTGGTACCACAATATTCCCTTTGCTTTCAGTGTTTTTTTTTTTTTTTTGTAGAGACAGAGTCCCACTTTATCGCCCTCAGTAGAGTGCTGTGGCATTACAGCTCACAGCAACCACCAATTCCTAGGCTCAAGCGAGTGTTCTGTCTCCGCCTCCCAAGCAGTTGGGACTACAGGTGCCCGCCACAACGCCCATCTATTTTTTTGTTTTGCAGTTCGGGTGGGCCGGGTTTGAATCTGCCACTCTCGGTATATGGGGCCAGCGCCCTACTCGCTGAGCCATAGGCACCACCCTGCTTTTAGTGTTTTTTTTTTTTTTTTTTTGAGACAGAGCTTCAAGCTGTCACCCTGGATAGAGTGCTGTGGCATCACAGCTCACAGCAACCTCCAACTCCTGGGCTCAAGCGAGTCTCCTGCCTCTCTGCCTCCCAAGTAGCTGGGACTACAGGCGCCCGCCACAACGCCCGGCCATTTTTTTTTTTGGTTGCAGCCGTCATTGTTGTTTGGCGGGCCCGGGCTGGATTCGAACCCGCCAGCTCAGGTGTACATGGCTGGCGCCTTAGCCCGCTGAGCCACAGGTGCCGAGCCTGCTTTGAGTGTTTTTAATGTCATGAGTATGTTAACAATAAAGTTTTGTTAAATTTGCTTTCCTTTTACCTGTTATTTCATCACTATTACAGTTTGAGTCTCCCTATTTTGAAATACTTCAAAATTTAAAACTTAACTTCCAATATACTACTCAACCACTAAGTCTAATGCAAATATTCCCAAATCCAAAAAAATCCCAAAAGTGAAACATTTCTGGTCCCAAGCATTTCAAATAAGAGATAGTAACCTGTACCCGCAAGTGACAAGAGGCAAAATTCAAATGTGATCTGCTCCCAGAGTCAAGGCCTCAGGCCCCCCAGAGCTGCTTCCTCCCACCATGGAAGTTAGCTCAGCAGGAATGGGTGGGACAGCAGGGGGAGCCCATCCCCCAGGCCCAGGCTCCAGTGAAGTCAGGGGTGCCCATGAGACATGCAGAGTGCCCAGGCTCTTCAGGACAGGGATGGTGGGGTGTTCAGGTGTCCTCAGGAGACCCCACCATTATTTCCTCTTTGTTCCTGAGGGCAGGGAACTGTGAAGCGACGTCCCATTGAAGAAGGATGGGAAAATTTCCAGGCTGTGTCTGAAGGGCAGGTGGTAACATGGGAAGGTTATTCCTGTCCAAAGGATGGCAAAGACAAAGGCTGGGAGTCTGTGGTGCTAAACTGCAGGCCACAGGGCAGAGGGGCTAGACTTGAGTATGCCAAGCAGGCCTGGGGAGTCCCAATGTGCTGCACAATGTTGGAACACCCTGAGTCCCCACCACCACTAGTGGTCCTGACAGACTGGGCTAGGGGCCTGCAGCTCTTCTCAAAGCCTGGGCAGGTGAGGAAGTTGAGGCCCAGCGGCAGGCTAGCCCCAGCACAGCTTCAAGATCATCCACAGGGCGGACAGGCCAATGGCTGACCCACCTCTCTTTGCTGAGTCATCCCAGCAAAGGGACGTGCTGTTCCTCCTACCTGAACAACACACGATGAACTCCTTAACCTGCTCCTCTGGCTGCCCCCGCACTTCCTGCTCCCTGGGGCAGCCTCTGTGCAGTTTCTTTCTCCACAGATGGCTCCTAGGGCCTGGCAGCAGGCCAGGGGCAGGAGCCCTGCCTCGCCAGCCGCAGACAGCCCAGGTCCAGGGGTGGACCCTTTGCTGTCCTTCCTCCTGCATGGCCTATACACATTGGCTCCCTCGAGGCTTTCTGTAGGTGTAATGAAGTCCAACATCTCAGTTACTGTAGGGTGGGTACCCAACACTCTGTCTGTCTGTCCGTCCACTTCCAAGGTGCACTGTGCCATCCTCCCCTCCCCACCTGCACCCTGTCCTTCAGGAAATCCTGTGTCTTCACTGACAGGGAATTTCCAGAAGCTGGCCCTGCCCCCCTCTTCCCAGCTAAGGGCCCAACTGTGCCCTCCCCTCCTCAGTCAGGGAGAAAACATACTTACAGAATGCATGGAGCCAGGTTAACTGCGAGGCTAGGAGCAGTGGGAGCTATGGAGTATTCGAGGAGGTGAGTGGAGCCTAGATGCCAACCAGGAGGCAGATCTGAGTGAGTTTTCCACACATTGCCTAAAGAGGTCTCAGAAGGGACCATGCTGGGATCTATTTTTTTCTTTTTGAGACAGAATCTCACTCTGTTGCCCTGGGGTAGAGTCCTGTGGTGTCATAGCTCACAGCAACCTCCGACTCCTGGGCTCAAGTGATCCTCTTGCCTCAGCCTCCCTAGTGGCTGGAACTCCAGGTATCTGCCACAATGCCTGGCTAATTTTTCTATTTTTACTAGAGATGGGGTTTTGGTTTTGCTCAGGCTGGTCTCCAACTCCTGAGTTTAAGCAATCCACCTGCCTCAGCCTCCCAGAATGCTGGGATTACAGGTATGAGCCACTGCACCCAGCATGGGATTCATTTTATTTTTTTCTGAGACAGAGTCCCACTTTGTCACCCTCTGCAGAGTACAGTGGTATCATAGCTCATAGCAAACTCACACTCTTGGCTTCAATCGATCCTTTTGTCTCAGCCTAACGAGTAGCTGGGACTACAAGTGTCTGCCACAATGCCAAGCCAATTTTTCTATTTTTAGTAGAGATGGGTCTTGCTCTTGCTCAGCCTGGGCTTGTTTCATTTTAAATACTTACTATTTACTTTGTTCCTAATTCAACACTGATACCTGACTCTTTTTTCATCTGCCACGAATGTCATTACCTGGCTTATTCTGTTTTTAGAAAAGAGGTCTATGTTGCCCAGAATAGTCTCAAACTCCTGGCCTCTGGCCTCAAGCCTCAGCCTCCCAGGGCCCCAAACTGGGCAATACTTCTTTTTCTCTTTTAGAGAAAGGGTCTTTCTCTGTCACCCAGGCTGGAGTGCAGTGATTTATTATCTTACTGTAGCTCACACAGCTCCCCAGTGTGGAAGAGCTCCTGCCTATTGAAGTTGGAGCTGACCCTTCTGCTCCTCAACTTTATGCTGCAGGGGCCTCCTTCAAACGGGTATGTCCTCATCAGATGTTCCTGGCCCAGGGTATCTGGGACCCGGAAACTGTCCCTGCTGCCCCACTTTGCTGCTGCTGAGCACTCAGGGCTGTGCACACAGACTCTGACAATTGGGGTGGCCACTGTCACCTGCTCTGCCTCAGTACGCATACCTGCCAGGCACAGGTGACAGGGGGCACCAGGTACGGCTTCAAGGGCAGTGCCCTTGGCTCCCCAAGGGGGGCATATCACCAACTTGCCCCTTCCCACCATGCCCCATCACCCCAGCAGAAAGAACCAGCCAAGGTCTCCTGCTGTACTAATGTATTCCATCTTTCAAAAAGAAAGACATGATTTTAATATTACTTAACAATATGTTAAAAAAGTAGCCAGGCAGGCCTCCGTGTTAACACAGTCGCACACTCTATAACGGACTTGATGGTGTGAGCACTGGGTGGGTTTCTTGTTTTTCAACTTTCTTGTCTGCAAGGGATCTTACGCAAGCTGGCTACAAGTCAGGGGGTCAAACACAGACAGCGCGACGTGTACACTCTGACGGCAGATTGTGGAGCGCGAAGGAGGCCTGCCCCGCCCAGCACGCCTCAGGTGGATGCAGGGGCACACGAGAGAGGAGTGATGGCCAACACCCGGTGGAACAGATGACAGGAAGGGCGTGATGCAGAGGCGACGGCACCATGTGGAAGATGCAAACTCGTATCTGGCCACAGCCCAGGCCTCGGAGGCCGTGGTGGTGGGAGGACTTGGCAGGAACTACTGTTGCGATCCGACAGCACAGAGCTACAATCGAGGGGTCTCACGCACAGACTACACGCACACGAGCTAACAGCGTGGGCCGGGCAGCAAGTTCTTGGTCTAGGGTCTCAGGCGGTGGTGCCTGCCCCACGCAGGCCTGGGTGAGCTCCGTGACTGGGGGGCCAGCAATGGGCTCGGCTCTGGGGTGGCACAGCCTGGCCCGCCTCCCGCACGTCCCTCTCCAGGCCGGCCTCCTTCAGTGGGCAGCAAAGGTGGCTTTTTTCAAGCTAAAATTGGACCAGTTGATGGACAGTCTTTGTCGGGTCTGTCTGGCAGAATCCAAGCAGAACCTGCAGAGACAAAAAGCTAAACGGTCACTGAAGGAAAAGGTACTCCTAAGCCAGGGCTCGGCAGAGCCCACCATCCTTCTGCTATTTACTAGAAACTCCAGGGTGGTCATTTAGGGGGCTGGAGTCCACGGTCCTCTCCAGGCCTCCCCAATGGCCATACCTGAGGAAGGGAAAGCACCCTTGGGAGGGAGGCAGTCCTGAGAAAGAAATGTTTAATCTGAGGAACCTGAGCCCTCTACATGGCCCAGCCCAGGGAGGCGGAGCGGCAGCGTCACGTGCCCTCCACCCACCCTGAGCTAAGGGATCACTCTGAAGTCATCTGCTCTGAGGGCTGCAGACTGAGTGCTGCACGAAAGGCTACACAGTGGACTAAGGCTGCCACGCCTGGACACTGCAACTCAACAACAGCCACCACCACTGTGATTCAAACAAAGCACTATGTATTCCTGATGAACCACCTTTGGAAAACTCCCTCCAATTCCTCCTTTTTGCTTTAGAAACTTTGCTCTTCACTGTTCTCCAGGGCACGTCTCATAGTGTCCAAGTGCAGTCCTCAACCTTGTACCTCACAAGGTCAACAGTCTTGGTTGCAGGATGCTGGCACGTGCCCTGTGTTCTCTGGTGCTGGGTCACCGCTTCCTACCCTGAGCATCAGGGAATGAGCTTAGCTGAGGTTCCAATAAGAAAAGCAACATGGGTAGGGGCACCAGATTGGGAATACAGGCTTCACCCCCTAAGGCAAGTTGTGACGGATAGAATCGAAAGTGCCCTGTCTGGGATAGGCACAGTGGCTCACGCCTGTAATCCCAATACTCTGGGAGGCCAAGGCGAGTGGACTGCCTGAGTTCACAGGTTTGAGACCAGCCTGAGCCAGAGCAAGACCCTGTTTCTAAAAATAGCTGGGCGTTGTGGCGGGCACCTGTAGTCCCAGTTCTCTTGAGGCAAGAGAATCACTTGAGCCCAAGAGTTTGAGGTTGCCATGAGGTGTGACGCCACAGCACTCTACCAAGGGGGACAAAGTGAGACTATCTAAAAGGGAAAAAAAAAAAAAAAAAAAAAAAAAACCAAAAGTGCCCTGTCTGGCTGGGCCCTGCCAGTGGCCACCATCCTGAACATCTTTATGTGCCTGTCCAAGTAGTAAAGGGTGCCTTATTCAGGCAGTAAAGGACTGTGGCTGATGCCACAGAGGGGGTAAGAGCCAAGTGGCTCTGCAGACATAGGCAGGGCCCTGGGACAAGTCCTGGAGAACTACACATGACCTGGCAACTCCCTTCTTGTGTCCTGTGTAAGCCACAACTGGGAAGGCAGAACCACAATTATAGAAAAAAACTGGACCTGAGCTTGGCTTAGCCTGGAAGCTGCTGGGGGTGGTGGCGGCTGCCAAGCTGCGGCTGTGTGGGCTACAACTAACCAGCAGGTGTTACATCAGAGTCACAGCAACTACTGCAGCCCTCCAGTGTCTCTTGCACCAGAGTCTCAAACTCCTGAGTTCAAGCAATCCATGCGCCTCAGCCTCCCAGACTGCTAGGATTACAGGTGTGAGCCACCACACTTATAAAAGCAGCCCAGAAAACATGTTCCAATCAAACTTTATACACAGTGAAATATTAAGTCTATATAGTTTTCATGTGTCGTGAAATATTTTTCTCCAACTACTTAAATGTAAAAATTCTTGAGCTCATGAGTTACATACTAGCAGGGGATTGACTGGGTCTCAGCTGCAGCTTGTGGCAGTCTCAGTACTAAACATGAGACTTCAGCTGGGTGAGGTGGCTCACACCTGTAATCCTAGCACTCTGGGAGGCCGAGGTGGATTCTTTAAGCTCAGGAGTTCAAGACCAGCCTGGGCAAGAGGGAGATCTCATCTCTACTGAAATAGAAAAGTTAGCTGGGCATGGTGGAGGGCACTTGTAGTCACAGCTACTCGAGAGGCTGAGGCAGGAGGATTGCTTGAGCTCAAGAGTTTGAGGTTGCTGTGAGTTATGACACCACAGCACTCTGAGGGCGACAAAGTGAGTCTCTGTCTCAAAAAAAAAAAAAAAAAAAAAGGCAGCTCCTATAGCTCAGTGGATAGGGCGCTGGCCACATACACTGAGGCTGGTGGGTTCAAACCCAGCCTGAGCCAGCTAAACAACGACAACTGCAACAATAAAAAGCAGTTGGGTGTTGTGGCGGGCACCTGTAGTCCCAGCTACGTGGGAGGCTGAGGAAGGATTACGAGGTTGCTATGAGCTGTGATGATGCAACTGCCCTGACTTGGGCCACAGAGTGACTCCAAACCTCGACTTCTCCAAAGCCCCCTGCATTTCCCATAATTTCTGAAGCCTTTGCCATTTTGCATCTAATCTGTATAGCAAAAATTTGAGTGAAATGTGAAAAGGTTATTGCTGTCACTCATCCATTAGGTAATTTGTGTATCTCTATAAGTGAAATTGAGAATTTTTTTTTTTGAGTGATATTTGGTTTAATTTGCGTATCTCTATAAGTGATATTGAGAATTTTTTCCTGTTCCTCGGCCATTTTTTTTGTTTGAGACAGTGTCTCCCTTCATCACCCTTGGTTGAGTTGCAGCAACCTCCAACTCCTGGGCTCAAGGAATTCTTTCCGCAGCCTCCCAAGTAGTTGGGACTATAGGCACCTGCCACTGTGCCCAGCTATTTTTAGACATGGGGTCTTGCTTTTGCTCAGGTTGGTCTCAAACTCCTGAGTTCAAGCAATCCATGCGCCTCAGCCTCCCAGACTGCTAGGATTACAGGTGTGAGCCACCACACTCAGTTATGACTTTTCTTTTTTGAGACAGTCTTCCTTTGTTATTCTGGGAAGGTGCTATGGGGGTCATAGCTCACAACAACCTCAAACTCTTGGGCCCAAGTGATCCTCCTGCCTCAGCCTCTTAAGTGGCTGGGACTACAGGTGCCCTTCACAATGCCAGCCAATTTTTTAATTTTTATTTTTAGTAGAGACAGGTCTTGTTCTTGCTCAGACTAGTTTGGAACTCCTGAGCTCAAAGGATCCTCCCGGTTCTCAGAGTTGGTAGGACTATAGGTGTGAGCCCTTAAGCCCAGCCCTTTTTTTACTTTTTATTTATTTATTTTTTTTGTAGAGACAGAGTCTCACTTTATCGCCCTCAGGAGTGTGCTGTGGAGTCACAGCTCTAAACAGCCTCCAACTCTTGGGCTTAGGCAATTCTCTTGCCTCAGCCTCCCGAGTAGCTGGGACTACAGGCGCCCGCCACCACGCCCGGCTATTTTTTTTTTTTTTGATGCAGTTTGGCTGGAGCCGGGTTTCAACCCGCCAACCTCGGTATATGGCGCCGCCCCCAGCCCTTTTTTTTTAGACAAGACTCTCAGTCATGCTGGGTATAGTGCAGAGTGCAGTGACATCACCATAGCTTAATGCAGCCTCAAACTCCTGGGGTGCAGTGATCCTCTTGCTTCTGCTTCCTGAATAGCTGGGGTTACAGGCACCTGCCACCACACCCGGCTATTTTTAGTAGAGATAGGGGGTCTTGCTCTGCTCTTGCTCAGGCTGTTCTCAACCTCAAGTGATCCTCCCCACTCAGCTTCCCAGAGTACTGGGATTATAGGTGTGAGCCACCATGCCCAGTCCTTTCATAAAGCTCGTTTTCTAGCTTGAGTTCCTTACAGCTTCTAGATATTAGGTCTCTGTCAGATGTACAGCTTGTGAAATTCTCTCCTGTTCCATAGGCTATTTACTCTGTTGATTATACCTTTTGCTGTGTAAAAGCTTTTTAGTTAAGTCTCATTTATTCTTGTTTTTGCTGTATTTGCTTCTTGGGTCTTAGTCATAAATTCTGTGCCGATGTTAAGGATAATTTTTCTTAGGTTTTCTTCTACTATTTTGAGGGTTTCAGATCTTACATTTAAATCTTGAATCCATCTGCAGGTAATCTTTTTGGATAGAAGACAGGGATCCAGTTTCATTCTCTGTATGAGGTTATCCGACACCACACATGGAACAGGGCGTCCTTCCTCAGTGTGTGCTCGGTCTGCTTGGTCACAGGCTGGTCAGCTGCAGGTATCTGACTACTTCTGGGTTCTCAGTTCTGTCCCGTCGGTCTGTGTGTCTATCTTCACACCAGTACTATCCTGTTTTAGTTAACATAGCCTGACAGCACAATTTAAAGTTGGCTAAACTAACTCCTCTAAACTTTTTTTTTTTTGATTGCTTTAGTTCTTTGTACTCTTTTGTTTCATATGAATTTTAGGGTTGTTTTCTCTAACACCATGAAAAATGACACTTTTTTTTTTTTTTTTAGAGACAGAGCCTCACTTTCTCACCCTCGGTAGAGTGCTGTGGCATCACAGCTCACAGCAACCTCCAACTCCTGGGCTTAGACAATTCTCTTGCCTTGGCCTCCTGAGTAGCTGGGACTAAAGGTGCCCACCACTACGCTCGGCTATTTTTTGCTGCAGTTTGGCCAGAGGCCAGGTTCAAACCTGCCACCCTCGGAGGCAGGTGGTGCCCTACCCACTGAGCCACAGGTGCCATCCATGATATCGATATTTTGATAGGAATTATATTGAATCCTCAGATTACCTTGGGCAGTATGGATTTCTTCTTTTGTGGAGACAAAGTCACACTCAGTCTCCCTGGTGTAGAGTGCTGTGGCATCACAGCTTACAGCAAACTCAAAACTCCTGGGCTCAAGCAATTCCTCTTGCCTCAGCCTCCCAAATAGCTGGGACTACAGGCACCTGCCATAACACCCGGTTGTTTTTTTTGTTGCAGTTGTCATTGTTGTTTTAGCTGGCTCAGACTGGGTTTGAACCCGCCAGCCTCGGTGTAGGTGGCCAGCGCCCTAATCATTGAGCTACAGGTGCCTGAGTTACTTCGAAAGAGCTGTCTTCTAGCTCTGAAACTTTTCCCTGTTCAGTATATTCTTAAAACTTTCCACTGTGTTTTGTATTTCCCCAAATGAAATGTTCATTTCCAGATGTTCTATTTCTTTTTTTTCAGTTTTTTGCTGGGGCTGGGTTTGAACACGCCACCTCGGGCATATGGGGCCAGCGGAGCCATAGGCACCACCCATCTTTTTAAAATGTCTCTTCAATTTTTTTCATTTATTCCTGAATTATTTTTCTAGTTTCTTTTGAGTTGGTTTTCCATTTTCTCTTAGATCTTACAAACCATATTTGTAATTTGTTAAGTCATTTCAGTAACCCAAGGCTCCTTTCCCCATAAATTTTAACACATCTAGAGTTCTTGTGCTTACTCATCTAGAGAAGCTATCACTTATTTTATTTTGTTTTTGTAGAGACGGAGTCTCACTTTATTGCCCTAGGTAGAGTGCCGTGGAGTCACACAGCGCACAGCAACCTCCAACTCCTGGACTTAGGCAATTCTCTTGCCTCAGCCTCCTGAGTAGCTGGGACCACAGGTGCCTGCTGCAATGCCTGGCTATTTTTGTTTTGCAGTTCGGCCAAGGCCGGGTTTGAACCCACCACCTTCGGTATATGGGGCCAGCACCCTACCTGATGAGCCACAGGCGCCGCCCCAAAACTATCACTTCTTGACTTTGAATTTTCTTTTGCTTAGATGGGACTCTCCCTGTTTTAAAAAAATTTTATTTTCTTCATTTCCTTTCCTTTTTTGTTGTTGTTGAGATAGTCCCAACCAATGCCCTGAGCAGAGTGCGATGGCATCATAGCTCACTGTAACCTTAGACTTGGGCTGTGGGCATCTTGCTGCCTCAGCCTCTGGAAGCTGCTGGGATTACAGGTGCTCGCTGCAGAGCCTGGCTGGGTTTTTCAGTTTTTTGAGTCAGGGTCTCACTCTCACTAAGGCAAGTCTTGAACTCCTGAGTTCAAGCATTTCTTCTGCCTCAGCCTCCCACAATGCTGGGATTATAGGCGTGAGCCAGGGCACCTGGTGACCCTCTTTTTTTTTTTTTGGAGACATAGCCTCAAGCTGTCACCCTGGATAGAGTGCTGTGGCATCACAGCTCACAGCAACCTCCAATTCCTGGGCTCAAGCGAGTCTCCTGCCTCTGCCTACCAAATAGCTGGGACTACAGGCGCCTGCCACAACGCCAGGCCATTTTTTGGTTGCAGCTGTCGTTTGGCGGCCCGGGCTAGATTCAAACCTGCCAGCTCAGGTGTACATGGCTGGCGCCTTAGCCCGTTGAGCCACAGCCGCCGAGCCAAGGTACCCTCTTTAATTAAGTTTGGGTAAAGATTTGCTCAGGGAGTCTTGCCTCCCTAAGCCCTACATTGTCAACTGTGAGTGATTTGTCAATCCTATGGTGAGAGGGTACTACGTGTGAGAATACTCCCTGCGTCTTATCAAGGGAAGATGGAGGTCTGTGGTATCTTTTCTCTTTCCCCAGCCCTGGGTACTTCTAAACCGTATGAATTGTACTGGGATATTCAGTTTAATCTCCAAGTCAGTGAGTGGTGCTTTGGGGTAACTGTCAGTCAAGCTGTGTGTGACTGAAATCAGTAAATGCCGTTATGTCATAGGCTGTACAAGTTGATCTCTCTGCCATCAGGTGGTACTTTCAGTACAGAGCCCACTGTGCTGGTGTTAGGGGCCTGTGTCTGGCCTGTCAACGAGAAGCAGCACTCAGACGTCCCAGGAGGTGGAGGGGTCTTGGAGCTCCCAGGTCACTCCTCCTGCTCTACCACAGCACAAGAGGCAGACAGGGGCATGAGTCAGGGTTGGGCTGGGCCCGAGAGCCTGCATTCCCAGCACTCAGGTTCCACAGTGGTGGCCACAGGAGCTGTCTCGGCAGGGGTTGGCTCCCAGTCAGCTGGGGAAAGACAACAGGGAGGAGCTGAGGCAGCACACCAAGCCAGGAACTCTGCTTGAAGGGAGCAGCAGTCTGGAATTCCCTGTCCAGCTGTGTGAGTGGGCTTCTCTCGCTTGCCTCTTCCCTTATCCGGCAGATCTTCAGCAGCAAAAACGAGCTGAGCTCCCTTACTCACGGAGCTTCCCTGTCCCAAAGTGTGGCTTCCCCACGTGGGAAGGGGTGCTCTGGGAGTGTGCTGTGGCTCAGCCACAGGCTGCATTTTTTTTTTCAGGCTGTCCAGCAGGCTCCCGCCCCTCTAGAGAGGTTCACAAATCCTTCCTCCATGCCCATGAATGACAGGATTGAGTCCTGGCCATAAAGGATCAGGATTCTGATCCCTCAAGTTTGAGACTGCCTGACAGGTAGGGATGTGCTGGTCATGAGCTGCCTGTGAAATGCCAGTGCAGGGTGTGATCCTTTGGGGCAGGCTCAGCTCTGCTGTAGTGGCGAGGTGGGCAGTGCTGATGCAGGCCAACAGGTGGGTGCTTATGATCTGAGCACTCACTGGTCTGCTGCAGTTTTCTTTCTTTTTTTTTTTTGTAGAGACAGAGGCTCACTCTATCGCCCTCGGTAGAGTGCCGTGGTGTCACACAGCTCACAGCAACCTCCAACTCCTGGGCTTAGGCGATTCTCTTGCTTCAGCCTCCCGAGTAGCTGGGACTACAGGCGCCCGCCACAACGCCCAGCTACTGCTGTAGTTTTCTAAGGGGAAAAACATGAGCCCCACTCTCTACAGAAGCCTGGGAGTGCCGGGCACACAGAGTGAAAGCAGCCACCACTGAGGGCTGTGGTTGAGGAGTCCTTGGGGCACCTGTATCAGCAGGTGAAGGCAGCCTGCTCTGGGTTCACACAATTCCCTCAGGATCTAATCAATACCTCCCCCTACTGTAGTCTGGGCGAGTACTGGGGAATTTGTAAGGTCAGTGACAAGGTAACTGAAGTGTGGAAGCTACTTGGGCAGGACAAAGGCACTCAGTGGGTGGAAAAGCAGTTGTGCTGTTCTCAGGAGGCTCCCAGCTCACTGACAGCAGCAGAGGTTGGGCTTGAGAAACCACAGAGGCTTCTGACAGCTCAGGAACCTGCAGCCTGTCAGACATGTGAGGGGAAAATAAACACCCCCACCTACCCTTTTTACCGAGCTCCAATTCCTCAAGGGTCCATCTCTGCCAAAATCTTGTTCCTTCTTGTTCTGCTCTGCAACTTCTCCCTGGGACATCTGGTGGGTTTCGGCAGTCTCCTCGCAGGATGATACTTGGACTATGTTTTTTTCTCTTGAAACTTTTTTCTTCTGAGATAATGGGTGACTGATGCCATCTTACCTCCC
Organism: Perodicticus potto; assembly: GCA_963574655.1. Lineage (NCBI taxonomy): Eukaryota > Metazoa > Chordata > Mammalia > Primates > Lorisidae > Perodicticus > Perodicticus potto. The sequence goes on along the minus strand of CAUYRH010030312.1, from coordinate 19,780 downwards.
TCTCAATTTTTTTTTTTTTCTTTTGAGACAAGAGTCTCACTATGTCACCCTTGGTAGAGTGCTGTGGCGTCACAGCTCACAGTAACCTCAAACTCTTGGGTTTAAGCGATTCTCTTGCCTCAGTCTCCCAAGTAGCTGGGACTACAGGCGCCCAGCTATCAAATTCTTGATTTTAAAGTGATGTATCGGGCTGGGCATGATACACACCTGTAGTTCTAGCACTTTGGATGCTGAGCAGGAGGATTGCTTGAGGTCAGAAGTGGAGACCAGCCTGGGGAACATAGCAAGACGCTGTCTCTATAAAAAAATGCAACATTAGCTGGGCATGGTGGTGTGTAGTACTTTTATTCCCATCTGCTTGGGAGGCTGAGACAGGAGAATCACTCGAGCCCACGAGTTTGAGGCTGCAGTGAGCTATTATGATGCCACTGCACTCCAGGCTGGGCAACAAAAGGAGACCCTGCCTAAAAAAAAAAAAAAAGTAACATATCAATTTTTTATTTTCCAGTTTGGAATTTAAGCAATCTTGCCCTAGTAGGAGGTCAGAAAGATAATCACCTTTATTTTTATCGAAATTAAAAAGTTTCCTTTTAACATGTCAAATATTAACCTACCAAGAGTTGACCTCTGAGAGTGGCAAGGTGAAGATCCAACTTTGGTTCTTATCATTTGGATAACTAAAACCTCACTTCTGTTTATGAACACTCTTTCATTTCCACAGTCACCTGCCAGTCCTCCTTCTGTCACATACCGAAGTCCTGTAAGTGTCTGGGTTCCAAATTCTGACCTGGTACTACAGTATTTTAATAACCATGACTTAAGTAGCCTTCCCTGTTGTTTTCATTCTTCTATGAGAATCTTGACATTTTTGTTCTTGTGGTATAATGTATAACACATCTAAGAAGGGTGAAGGAAATAAATGTGTAACATAAATAATGATGATGCAAATACTGTGTATCACCAGAGTCAAACAGGGCCACAGGTGGCATGTCCCTGCCTTCTGCACATGGAGCTGTCTCCCTGCCCTCAGAAGTAGTCGCCTGTTGGGCTTTTGATGGTGATGACTTTCTCGGTTTTCTTTATAGTATTTTTATTTGTTTGTTTGTTTTTTGAGACAGAGCCTTAAGCCCTCACCCTGGATAGAGTGCCGTGGCATCACAGCTCACAGCAACCTCCAATTCCTGGGCTCAAGCGAGTCTTCTGCCTCCGCCTCCCAAGTAGCTGGGACTACAGGCGCCCGCCACAATCCCCGGCCATTTTTTGGTTGCAGCCGTCGTTGTTTGGCGGGCCTGGGCTGGATTCGAACCCGCCAGCTCAGGTGTACGTGGCTGGTGCCTTAGCCCGTTGAGCCACAGGTGCTGAGCCGGTTTTCTTTATAGTATTAACACGTACGTACACGGCTATGAACAGTAAAGATCTTAAAATCTACTGAGTTATGATTCATATACAATAAACTAATAGTGTGGAGCTCATAGAAGCTGACAAATGTATACATCCCAGTAATCATCACCTCAATCAAGATAGAGAACTGTTCCACAAGATCCCCACGTTTCCTCTTGCCTTTGCTGTGAATCCTCTTCCTGGGTTGGCAAACAATGCTATTTTAGATGTTGTACAGATAATCTGTATTCTCTAGAATTTCACGTAAACAGAAGTGCGCAGTCTGGACCTGGCCCGTCACTGGGAAGGCTGCTCCTCAGACTCTCCACTGGGGAGCCGCGTCCCCTCAGCGCATGAACCAGTCTGTTTACCCAAATTTGGGCTGTTCCCAGCTTTTGTCTATTACAGCTCCTTTTTTCTTTCTCTTCTTTAAGAGACAGGAGCTCAAGTTATCACCCAAGCTAGAACACAGCAGTACAATCACAACTCAATGCAGCCCAAACTCCTTGGCTCAAGTGATCCTTCTACCTTGGCCTCCTGAGTAGCTGGGACTATAAATACATAGGACCATGCCCAGTTGAGACATACACACATACATATATGAATATTTTTAGAGATGGGGTCTTGTTAGGTTGGCCAGGTTGGACTAGAATACTCAGGGAATTCTCCTGCCTTGATGCCCAAAGTACTGGGACTACAGACTTGAGTCACCATGCCTCATCTCTAATTCTTCAATTTACTAATGCAGCAAATAGTGTATTTTATTTATTATTATTATTATTTTTGAGACAGAGTCTCACTATGTCACCTTCAGTTGAGTGATGTGGCATCAGAGCTCACAGCAACCTCAACCTTCTGGGCTTAAGCATTCTCTTGCCTCAGCCTCCCAAGTAGCTGGGACTACAGGTGCCTGCCACAGCACCCGGCTGTTTTGTTGTTGTTGCAATTGTCATTGCTGTTTATCAGACCTGGGCTGGGTTCGGTGTATGTGGATGGCACCTTAACCACTGAGCTATGGGCACAGAGCCTTTTTTTTTGAGACAAGAGTCTCACTTTGTGGCCCTTGGTAGAGTGCCGTCTACCAAGTGATGTCACAGCTCACAGCAACCTCAAACTCCTGGGCTTAAGCGATTTTCTTGCCTCAGTTTCCCGAGTAGCTGGGAGGTGCCCACCACAATGCCTGTCTATTTTCATTTTTATTTTATTCATTTACTTATTTATTTTCGAGCAAGAGTCTTACTCTGTCGCCCTTGGTAGAGTGCCGTAGCACCACAGCTCACAGCAACCTCAAAATCTTAGGGTCAAGAGCTCCTCTTACCTCAGTCTCCTAAGTAGGTAGGAATACAGGCGCTGGTCACAACGCCTGGCTAGTATATCTTTTCTTTTCTTTTTTTTTGGGGGGGAGACAGAGTCTCACTTTGTCACCCTGCAACCTCAAACTTTTAGGCTTAAGAAATTCTCTGGCCTCAGCCTCCAAAGTAGTTGGGACTACAGGCGCCCTCCACAACACCCGGCTATTTCTTTTTTTGTAGAGACAGAGTCTTACTTTATTGCCCTTGGTAGAGTGCCCTGGCGTCACACAGCTCACAGAAACCTCCAACTCCTGGGCTTAGGCGATTCTCTTGCCTCAGCCTCCCGAGTAGCTGGGACTATAAGTGCCCGCCAAATGCCCGGCTATTTTTCTGTTTTTACAGTTTGGCCGATGCCAGGTTTGAACCTGCCACCTTCGGTATATGGGGTCAGCGCCCTACTCGATGAACCACAGGCGCCTCCCCCAGCTATTTTTTTGTTACAGCTGTCATTGTTGATTTTAGTTGACCTGGGCTGGGTTTGGACCTGTCAGCCTCGGTGTATGTGGCTGATGCCCTACCCACTGAGCTACGGGCACCACCTAGTTTTTCTATTCTTATTGGAGATGAGATCTTGCTCTTGTTCAGGCTGGTCTCAAATTCCTGACCTCCAACAATCCTCCTTCTTAAGCCTCCCAGAGTGGTAGGATTACAGGTGTAAACCACCGAGACCAGGCTAGACAGATAATTTTCTCTGACCAGTTTGTAAATGTTAGTTCATTGTCTTCTGTTTTGGGGTTTTATTTATTTTTTATCTTTTTTTTTTTTTTTTTTTTGAGACAGAGCCTCAAGCTGTCACCCTGGATAGAGTGCTGTGGCATCACAGCTCACAGCAACCTCCAATTAATGGGCTTGAGCGAGTCTCCTGCCTCTGCCTCCCAAGTAGCTGGGACTACAGGCGCCCGCTATAACGCCTGGCCATTTTTTGGTTGCAACCGTCATTGTTGTTTGGCTGCCCGGGCTGGATTTGAACCCGCCAGCTCAGGTGTACGTGGCTGGCGCCTTAGCCCTGAGTTACAGGTGCCGAGCCGTGTTCTTGGGTTTTAAATGCTACATCAAAGAGTGGATTTTCATTTATCCTGTTGGCAAGTTTTGTGGTTTCTTTTCTTTTTTTTTTTTTTTTTGAGACAGAGCCTCAAACTGTCACCCTAGATACAGTGCCGTGGCATCACAGCTCACAGCAACTTCCAATTCCTGGGCTCAAATGAGTCTCCTGCGTCCGCCTCCCAAGTAGCTGGGACTACAGGCACCTGCTACAACGCCCGGCCATTTTTTTGGTTGTAGCTGTCATTGTTGTTTGGCAGGCCTGCGCTGAATTTGAACCTATCAGCTCAGGTGTACGTGGCTGGCGCCTTAGCCCGTTGAGCCACAGGCGCCAAGCCTTTTTTTTTTTTTTTTTTTGAGACATAGTCTCACTATGTCATCCTGGGTAGGGTGCCATGGTGTCACAGCTCACAGCAACCTCAAATTACTGGGCTTAAGTGATTCTCTTGCCTCGGCCTCCTAAGCAGCTGGAACTATAGATGCTCACCACAACACCTGGCTATTTTTTGTTGTGGTTGTCATTGTTGTTTAGCTGGCCCATGCTGGGTACAAAGCTGCCAGCCTTGGTGTATGTGGCTGGTGCCGTAACCACTGTGCTATGGCCACTGAGCCAGTTTCATAGTTTTTTCTTTCTTTTTTTTTTTTGAGACAGAGTCTCATTTTGTCGCCCTTGGTAGAGTGCTGTGGCGTCACAGGTCACAGCAACCTCCAACTCTTGGGCTTAGGTGATTCTCTTGCCTTAGCCTCCTGAGTAACTGGGACTACAGGCACTCGCCACAATGCCCAGCTATTTTTTGTTGCAGTTTGGCTGGGGCTGGGTTTGAACCTGCCACCCTCAGTATATGGGACAACGCCCTACCCACTGAGCCACAGGCACCACCCCGGTTTTAAGGTATTTTAATTGTAGATTCACATGTCTCAGTTTCATAAAATCCTCAGGTATCGTCTCTGTTTTGTTTTGAGATAAACCCTCACTCTGTCACCCTGGGTAGAGTGCCATGGTGTCATACCTCACAGCAACCTCAAACTCTTGGGCCCAAGAGTCCTCCTGCCTCAGCCTCCCGAGTAGCTGGGACTACAGGCACCTGCCATGACGCTGGCTAGTTTTTCTATTTTCAGTAGAGACGGTCTCAAATCTTGCTCAGGCTGGTCTCAAACTCCTTAACTGAAGCCATCTACCCTCCTTGGCCTCCCAGAGTGCTGGGATTACGGGTGTGAGCCACCACCCCATCTCTTTACATATTGCCTTTTCCCATGTTCTCTTATAGGCAGCTCCAATCAAATGTGTTAGACCTCTCTTTCATATTTTCTATTTTCCTGATATCTCAGTACATTCTGGGTACATTCTTTAAATATATTCTTCAGTTAACTGATTTCTTCTTCAAGAGTATTTAACCTATCATTTATCTATTAAACTCTTCATTTTAACAATTATAATATTTTTCATTTTCAGGTGTTCCATTGTTTTCCATAAATCTTGGGTTTTTAAATTTTTTTCCGTGAAAACAAACATGATTTTACAGAATGAGAGTCCTAATACCTGACTGGGAAAAGTTCCCCTGCAGAGTTCTACCTGCATCTAAGAAGCACCCTGACTTTGGCCTTTCCCCTTGGAACCGAGCTTTAGAGTGAGCCTCTTCTCTTTGCCACTTCAGCTGCAGCTATGTCCTACATCTGTCTTTAGGTATTCCTGGCCAAATTCCTGGGTATTCCCACTGCAATTGTAGGAAACCTAGGCTCTTGGCTGTCCCAAACTGCATCCCACCCAATCTCAGCTCAGTTCTTGTCTGTTTCTTTGGGGAGGAGACAGGTATTTCCTGCAGACCTCTCCTGCTTGTTTTAAGATCAGAAATACCTTCTTAAGGAGTAGAAGGGTGTAGATCAGGGTGTGTACGTGAGTACAAAGCATCCCTTCAGACCCATGAAATCAGAAGGAGAAGCCAAGGTACTGCCTTTGCATCCAATTACCTTACTATTACCTTTTAATAGTTCAGGTAATTTACCTGTATGTTCTTCTGGATTTTGGACAAACACATTCATATCATGTAAGAATAATGACAATTTTATTTCTTCCTTCTAAAACTTACCCATTTTATTTCCCTTTATACCTTTACAAACAGCAGTTGTAACAGGCACCCCTTAATCTCAAGAGACAACTTTTAATGTCTCAACATTAAATATGACATTTGCTGGAGGTTTGTGGTTGTTTTATTTTTAAGACAAAGTCTTGCTGTTTACCTGGATAGAGTGCAGTGGTGTCATCGCAGCTCACTGTAACCTAAGACTTCTGAGCTCCTGACTTAGCCTTCTGCGAAGCTGGGACTGTAAGTGCCACCACACATAGCTAACTTGTGTATTTTTTGTACAGATGGCATCTCACTATGTTTCTCAGGCTGGTCTCAAACTCCTGGCCACCTCAAGTGATCCTCCTATCTCAGTCTCCCGAACCAAAAGATTATAGGTGTGAGCCACAGTGTCTGGCCTGACTGGAGACTTAAGGATACCTTTACCCTTTATTCTGTTAAGGATGTACCCTTTTAGTCCAGGTTTGTTAAAGAGTTTTTTTTATGGGCTTGGTGCCCGTAAATCAGTGGTTAGGGCACTGGCCACATGCACCACGGCTGGTGGGTTCAAACCTGGCCCAGGCCAGCTAACCAACAATGACAGTAATAACAAAAAAATAGCTGGGTGTTGTGGCGGGCGCCTGTAGTCCCAGCTAGTTGGGAGGTAAGGCAAGAGAATCACATAACCCCAAGAGTTTCAGTTTGCTGTAAGCTATGATGCCACGGCACTCTACTGAGGACAACATAGTGAGACTCTGTCTCAAAAAAAAAGAAAAGAAAAAAAAAGTGTTTATTATGAATAAATGTTTAACTTTAGCAAATGTTTTATTTCACCTGCATATGTATGTATGTATACAAAAAAATACATAAATTATATTGAAATAGATATAATTTCCAGAAACATTTAAGAGTTTTACAAGGTTTCAGATACAAGTTAATGAATTTTTGCATTGCACATTGTTTCTTTTGTGTGTATTATTTGAAACAAAGAAGTTAAAGTATTTCCACAGAAAAAACAAGGTGTATTCATTTACTTTTTTAGAGATGGAGTCTAGCTCTGTCACCCTGGCTGAGATGCAGCAGCATAATCATAACTCATTGTAATCTCAAACTCCTGGCTTCAAGCCATCTTCCAGTTTCAGCTTCCTAAACAGCTGAGGTCTACAGGCACGCAACATTCTGCTCTGCTAATTCTTTTGTTTTGTTTTTTTTTTTTTGAGACACAGAGTCTCACTTTGTCACCCTTGATAGAGGGCCGTGGCATCACAGTTCACAGAAACCTCCAAATCCTGGGCTCAAGCAATTCTCCTGCCTCAGCCTCCCAAGTAGCTGGGACTACAGGTGCCTGCCACAACACCTGGCTATTTTCTGTTGTAGTTGTCATAGTTGTTTGGCAGGCCTGGGCTGGATTCAAAACTGCCAGCTCAGGTGTATGTGACTGGCGCCCTAACCACTGAGCTATAGGTGCCAAGCCTGTTCTCCTAATTTTTAATTATTTTGTAGAGATGGTGTCTCACTATGTTGCCTAGGCTGGTATCAAACTCCTGGCTTCAAGTGATCGTTCCACATGAGTCTCCTAAGGTGCTGAGATTATGGGCATGAGCCATTGTGCCTGGCCCAAGGAGCTTTCAAATAAATTCTTATTGCCATAATTCACAAAGTACATGAAATATTATTGTTGTTATTTTGACATAGAGTGTCACTGTATTACCATGGGTAGAATGCCATAGTGTCACCACAGCTCATAGCAACCTCAAACTCCTGGGTTCAAATAATCCTCATGAGTAGCTAGGAATATAGATGCCTGCTACCATGCCTGGCTAATTTTAAACCTTTTTTGTAGAGATAGGATCCCTTAAAGATGAGCTCAGACTCCTGGCCTCAAGTGATCCTCCTCCTTTGGCCTCCAGAAGTGCTGGGATTACAGCGTGAGCTGCCACATCCAGTCTATATGACACAATGAACGTGGTCCTGATAAAGCCTGCCCAATCAGGAAAACTGAGAATATATCTAAAATGTTACTTTTTTGGCCAGGTGTGGTGGCTCACTTCTATAATCCCAGCACTCTGGAAGGCTGCGAGGGAGGATCCTTTGAGTTCACGAGTTTGAGACCAGCCTGAGTAAGAGCTAGACTCTGTCTCTGCTAAAATAAAAGACATAAAATGCTACTGTTATCCTTAAAGCACGGCACGTCTGCGTGTTGCAACATCAGCACACATCTGGGTCACCTGTCAGCACACACATGATATCCCCAGTGGGATGCAGCCTGTTAAGTCTGGGGGTGTATTGCTGCGGGTCCAGGACCACCCCGAGAGCCCCAGCCACCAACTATTTCAACTATTGAGTGTGTGGGGAAGGAGAAGTGACTGAGCACAACCGACTGCAGTTGAGTTGCCAGTGGAAGCAACATGTGCGGCAGGCTCATCCTGCTAGAAGGGTATTCAGGGCCAGGCTGTGTGGATTGCTAAAGGGACGGACATCAAAGACCAGGGGTAGGGACACAGAGAAAACCCACCACATACGGCAACCACACCATCACCATCACCTCCACGCGCAGGCCTCACATTTACCTTTTGAAATACTCCACTTCCCTCTCTGTCTCATCCATATCCACACTGTCTAGGTCAATGTCTTTGGGCAGAAAGACATCATCTGCAAAATGAAAGAGAAGAGGCAGTCAAGTCACAGCAGGCTGTCGCACTGGAACAGGACGAGTCATTTGGCTTCAAATAATTTAAACTTCATAATTAGCCAAAGTTTTTTCTAAAATGAGGTTTTATGGAAGACCAAAGGAGGGCAGGCCTCTGTGGTATACTTAAGAACATCCAGGTCCAAGTGGACATGTACAACTCACAGTTTTGCTAAGCAGAGCAACCACCGTTGCAGTCCCATAAGATCCCTTTGCTAGAACCTGGACTCCAGAAGTGACTGGCCATTAAATGATGGCTGGCCCTTCAGACAGCCCTTTAGAAGGTTTCCAGACACCTACGATGACTTGAGCCTGGGGGCTGTCCTAGGAAGCTCCTGCTGGAAGGGAGGAGGCACAGACATCAGCTGTCACTGCCCAGGGCAGGCCTGTGGCAAGGGAAGTGCAGTCCCTTGAGGGTGCCACTGACAAGGAGAGGACCCAGAGGACACACACAGGAGAGTGGCCCTTCTGGGCTTTGGTCTCACACACAACGTCTAGGTCATTCCAAACAGAAAGCCAGGAACATTTCATTTTCCAGTTAAATAACCCTCGTACGAAACTGGCAGGATACCAGGGAGAATATTGATTCAGGGTTACTAGATTCTTTAGCATCTGAACAAGTGAGAATTTCAGTTTCTCTCTTCTGCTCTGCCCACACATCTGAGTCAATGACGAGCACCTTCCATGGTCCGTGTTTGAACCCTGAGTGTGTGTCTGCTGGAAGGGGGCAGTGGGTACACAGTGTCCGGCCCCATCAACATGGACAACGATGGCAGAGACCACTGACATTTCTTTATCAAAGGAGAGTCTCCAGTGACCTAATATGAGACAGCTTTTCAGAATCCTCAATAAAGAAAGCCCCCATTTCTTCCTATACCTGGGGCAGTTCCACAGCAGCAGGAAAAGGTGCACTTTACCTACACAACAGCAGTTAACATTTTGACACTCACACTCACCAGGTGAAGGGCTTTCACATCTATCAGCCGCAGAAATGTCGCTTAGGAGTTTTCCTCTAAGGACCCGCTCTGTGACAGCTTTGCTAGGATCAAAGGCTGGGCAGGTGGGGTGTGCTCCCATGCTCTGAGTGGGGGGTAGCACTAGGCCTGCGAGAACTGACCTCTCAGCTCCGGAAGGTTCAAAGGAAATGCAGCCAAGTAGACGGCGGTGTACAGTGACAGATGTGACTGAGGAGGAGGACAGGCCCGGCCACGGCAGGCTCCACAAACCTGCATACAGAGGTGCTTCAGGGCTTGGGCAGGCATCCTGAGTCTCAATTTTTAAAGACTCAAGCAGATGGAAAAAAGTGCAAAAGGACACTGGCCACTGATCAAGGAAACTCTGGGGCACAAGGGTGAGATGGGAAGGGGCATTACAGATGCAAAGTCTAAGAAAGCACAATCTCAATGGCTGTTCCATATACAGTTCTAGAAAAGGAATAGCTCTAAGGAAAGAGAGCTGGCATATCTGCTGGAACTGCTGTCGTGATGACATCTCTAATATTCTTCTGTCCTGATTAGAACTAATAATCAGTTTATGAAATCCTGGTGTAAGAATAAAATGGAGGCCAGGAAAGGTGGCCCTCCAGCTACTTGGGAGGCTAAGGCAGGAAGATCCTTGATCCTGGAGGCTCCAGGGAGCTGTGACTGCGCCACTGCACTCCAGCCCAGGGGACAAAGAGAGGTCTCCAAAGGAAAAACAAACAAACAAACACAACTTTAACCACATTCAGTATCAGGAAGACATGTTTTACAACTGTATTACTCAGGGTAGAATCTAGGAATTTCATATCCAACCAAACTGTCGACCTCTTTGTATACCATCGACAGGACAGGGAAACTTACGGTGCCAGATGGCAGAGCATCCACAGCCCTCCTCGAGGCAGTGCCCGGGGAGGAACACTCAGCAGGAGAGGAGCATGACTGAACCTAACTACGCACCTGAGAACACTGTGTGCTCTGACAGAGCAGGATTGACAAAAGTAAAAACTGGGAAAAAGAGGAGACCAGAGCAGGGCAGCAGACAGAATGGAATTACCCTGTTCCTGCCAGGCAGGCAAGAGTGGCTGGAGGACCCCGAGATGCTGACAGTGCGCTGGGAGCAGACATGTGGGGAGCCCTGGCCAGGAGCACTCAGAGCTAGGTAAATCAAAATTATTTTTTTTAGGAATAAAAGAACAAGGAACACATTATACAGAAAAAGAAATAAGAAATATAAGATACAGAATTTTTAAAATAATATCATGGTTGAGGCCAACCATTACAGTTGTATCTATAAATGTGAGTGAATTTAACTCACCAAAGAGAAGATTCTGAATATGGCTCAGAAAGCAAGATTCAGGCCTACTGTGCATGAGAGATGACCTCAAACCCAGGCACTCTAGAAACAGGGTGAGCACAAAGCTGCCTCACCAGTTAGCTGAACACAAGGAGCTCAGCAGCACCATCATCCTAGAAAAAGGAGAAATCAAGCCCAAAGCACAACACAACAAAAAGGAGGACATTTAAAAAGACTGCAGCCATGTTTCACTAGGAACATGTAACAGGAGTGTGTACCACCTGAATAGATCCAAACCACAGGAGGTACAAGAAAACAGAGACACACTGATAATACAAAATAAAGACAAACACTAAGGGCACCGAAGACCTAAGCAGTACAATTAACCAGTGTACCAGGGACATACACTGAACCCATAGCAAGAAGAGAGGAAACACACTTCTGTCTCCACTGCACCTGAAACAGTCACAAAAGTTCACATAATAGATCTCAAAGAAAATATCAGTGGATTCGTGAAACAGAAATATTACAAACACTACTCTGATCACAATGTAACAAACCTAGACACTGTTAATAACAAAAAAAGCTTTCCGACCTGGAAATTTAAAAGCTGGCTATTATATTATTGGGTACAATAGGAAAAACCACATGGAAATTACGGAATTTCTAAAAACACACCAAAAAAAAAACCCCAAAAAACCAAAAAAACACCCCCCAAAAAACCCCCCAAAACAAAAGAAAAAACTCAACTAATGGAAAAATCACCAGACTCTATGGGATAAATTTTAAAACGATCAGAGGAAAATGCAAAGCTTTTAGCCACACTTTTATCAATAAAAGAGGAAGAATGCAAATCACTAAACTTCTAAATCAAAAAGCTAAAACAAAACACAGGGAGAAAATAAAAATGAAAGCAGAAAATTAATGAAGCAGAGGAAGGAATAGCAATATACCTAATTAATGTGTTAAGAGTCTGGTTAAATGAAACTAAAAATATGGCTAAACCACCAACTAAATTAATCAAGCAAAATAGAATGAAAGCAAAAGTACACAAAATTGAGAAATGACATGGGGGGGGCAGCTTCTGCGGTTCAGTGGGTAGGGCAGTGGCTCCATACACTGAAGTTGACAGGTTCAAACCCAGCCCTGCCAAACTGCAACAAAAAACAGCCGGGCGTTGTGGCGGGTGCCTATAGTCCCAGTTACTTGGGAGGCTGAGGCAAGAGAATCACCTAAGCCCAGGAGTTGGAGGTTGCTGTGAGCTGTGTGATGCCACGGTACTCTACTGAGGGTGACAAAGTGAGACTCTGTCTCACCAAAAAAAAAAAAAAAAAAGAAAAAAAAAAAGACATGGGGAAAATAATCATTGAAAAGAAAAAATTTTTAATTGTGAGATTACTTGAAATGTGAAAATCTAGTTGAAAAGGATAATTTATTGTGGAAATATAGTTCACCAAAATTGACCTCATTTGAGATAGGAATATTGCACCAATATCCACAGAGTAACGAGAAAACGCCAGCATGAACCTACCTCGCAACAAACACCAGGCACAACAGGTGTCACAGGATTTCTATCAAACCATTAGATCCTAGACAGGACAGTCTGGGCACAGTTTGAAATATTTCATAACATTAAAAATGGAAAAAACCCAAAAACACTTCCTAATTCTTTTTATGAGGCAAGTATAATATTGATATCCAAAGCTAATACAGAACAAAAAAAAGCAGTAACAAATCCATCTCTCTATAGATACGAAAAAGTCTGCAAAGAAAACCCCAAACCAAAGAACATAATATACCATAAGCTGGTGGGCTTTATTCTAGGAATTCAAAGTTGGTTCAATATTTTTATAAAAAAAAATCAAGAAATATAATATACCGTAATTAAAATGTCTAAGAAGAAATGTCATGATTTTCCTCACAAATGCTAGAAAACCTCTAATAAAATTTCAGTACCTGTTCCTGACAAAAACACTCAAGAAATTTAAGAAACACTAGATACTTTCTGAACATGATAAACTGTATATAAACTTTGTCCTGAAGCCAGCATCTTACTTAAAGTGGACATACCAGAGGCATTTCTATTAGAATCAAGCAAGGAGTCAGTTAAATAAAAGGAAAAAGCTAGAAGCTTAAGAACTGGAAAAATTGCGCCCATGGTCCCGGCTACTTGGGAGGCAGAGGCAGGAGACTCGCTTGAGCCCAGGATTTGGAGGTTGCTGTGAGCTGTGATGCCACAGCACTCTGTCCAGGGGGACAGCTTGAGGCTCTGTCTCAAAAAAAAAAAAAAAAAAAGAACTGGAAAAATAGAATTAAAGCTTTTTCTATTTGTAAATATATGGTAGAACACCTGGAAAACTCCAGGACATCATCAGTAAGACCAAACAATAAAATAATTCAGTAGAGTAGGTGATATAAAGATTAACATACAGAAACCAACAGCTTTCATACACACAACCAGTCAAAGTAACACTAGCCAATAAAAATACAATCTGAGCCACATGCATAATTTTAGATTTTCTTTTAAAAACATTTAGAAGAAATATGTGAAACTCATTTTGTAATATATTTATTGAAGCAAATATATCATTTCAACCTATAATTAATATGAAAGAGATGGTTCACATTCTTTTCTCATACTAGGTTTTCTTTTTTCTTTTGAGACAGAGGCTCACTTTGTTACTCTCGGTAGAGTGGCTGTGGTGTCATGGCTCACAGCAACCTCAAACTCATGGGCTCAAGTGATTCTCTTGTCGCAACCTCCCTAGTAGTTGGGACTACAATGCCTGCCACAACACCTGGCTATTTTACGAAACGAGGTCTCCTTCTTGGCTCAGGCTGGTCTCGAACTCCTGAGTTCAAGCAATCCACCAGCCTCAGCCTCCCAGAGTGCTGGGATTATAGGCCTGAGCCAATGTGCCCTCATACTAGGTTTTCAAACTCACTTATACCACTTCTCTATTTGGACTGGTCACATTTCAAGTGCTCACTTCTGACACGTGATTAGAGGCTATTGTATGGGACAGCTCAGATAATGGTAGAGGATATCTCACTTAAGATGATTAAATACTTAGGAATAAGCTTAGTAGGAAATTTGAAAAATGTGAGACAAAATTTAAAACATTCCTGAAAGACTCAAAAGTAGACATGAACAAAGGGAAAAACCACAATACCCCTTGTTCTTGGAAAGAATGACCAACATCATAAAGATTAATTCTTCCTAAATTAATTTATAAATTTAATGTAATCCCAATAAAGGTACAACAGGTTTTTTTTAAATGAAACTAGGCACACAGATAATAAAGTTCATATGGAAATACAAACATTAAATAGCCAGGAAAATACCCAACCAGAAAAGCTATGAGGAGATTGGCCCTTAAGATACTAAAATCACATACAGCCTCTAAAAATAATTAACTCAGCCTCAGTGCCTGTGGCTTAAGTGGCTAAGGCGCCAGCCACATACACCTGAGCTGGCGGGTTTGAATGCAGCCCAAGCCTGCCAAACAACAATGACGGCTGCAACCAAAAAAAAAAAAAAAAATTACCTCAATACAGTAATGTAACATGAGTAAACAGAGAGGAATAGAACAGAAACTCCAGAAACAGACTCAAGTCCATATGGAAATTTACTGTAGGACAAAGGTGGTATTTTAAATCAGTGGGATAGGATGAACTTTTTTTTTTGAGACAGAGTCTTAACTTGTCACCCTGGGTAGAGTGCTGTGGCATCACAGCTCACAGCAACCTCCAACTCCTGGGCTCAAGCGAGTCTCCTGCCTCCGCCTCCCAAGCAGCTGGGACTACAGGCACCTGCCACAACGCCGGCCATTTAGGATTCCATCTCTTTAAAATTAAAAGACAAAAAGCAAAACACTAGAGGCAATAAAAAGTCAATAAACTGATCATATAGAACCATGAAAAGAAAATTCTCACATGGCTAAACAGCATCATAAAGTCAAAGACAACTTATAAACCAGAAGAAAATCTTTGCAGCAAAGGATATCCCTAATGTATAAAAAATTCTTAGGCTCGGCGCCTGTGGCTCAACGGGCTAAGGTGCCAGCCACATACACCTGAGCTGGTGGGTTCGAATCCAGCCTGGGCCCGCCAAACAACAATGAGAGCTGCACCAAAAAATGGCCGGGCATTGTGGCGGGCGCCTGTGCTCCCAGCTACTTGGGAGGCAGAGAGGCAGGAGACTCGCTTGAGCCCAGGAATTGGAGGTTGCTGTGAGCTGTGATGCCACAGCACTCTATCCAGAGTGACAGCTTGAGGCTCTCTCTCAAAAAAAAAAAAAAAAAAAAAAAAAAAAAAGAATTCTTAAAAATGAGAAAAGTCCTAGCGCCCTCTGAGAGGCCGAGGCAGATGGATTGCTTGAACTCAGGAACTGATGACCAGCCTGAGAAAGAGTGAGACCTCATCTCTAGAAAATAGTCCCAGCTACTTGGGAGGCTGAGGCAAGAGGATCACTTGAGCCCAAGAGTTTGAGGTTGCTGTGAGCTATGATGTAACAGCATTCTACTAGGGGCAAGAACGTGAGAATCTGTCTCAAACAAACGAACAAAAAAACAGAAACAACAAAAGAACTGAGAAAAAGCAAAAAAACCTAATAAAAATGAGAAAAAGGTATAAATAGAAAATTCACAAAAATGATACAGAAACAGCCCTTAAAATTACATTGATCTTGGCTGGGGATGGTGGATGACACCTACAATCCTAGCACTTTGCGGGGCAGGAGGATCTTGTGAGGCCAAGACTTTGAGACCAGCCTGAACAACACAGTATGACCCATCTCTATTAAAATAACTGAAAGTTAGCTAGTGTGGTGGTGGGCACCTGCAGATCCAGCTGCTCAGGAGACTGAGGCAGGGGGATTGCTTGCGCTGAGCCATTAGAGGCTGCTGTGAACTACGATGATACCCTGTACACAAATAGACTCTCCTTCAAAAAAAAAAAAGAAAGAAAAAAGAAAAAGACTGCATTGTACTTACAGAAAAATGCAAATGAAAGCTATACTGAGGAATCATTTCGGCTAATGGATGGAGCAAAAGATAAAAAGCCTGACAACATATCCTGCCAGCAAGGCTGTGCACAAAGCAGTGCTCAGATGCTACTTGGAGGCTGAATGGAAGGTCTAGGGAGCACCTGGATGTAGGCAGCAAAACTGCAGACATGCTTCCCTTCTGACACGGCACTGTCTCTTCTGGAAACCGCTCTGAAGACAAACCTCCCAGCAATGTGAAAACACATAATGCACAAGAGTGTGCATGGCAGCACCGTGTGTAATCAGAAAAATACAGGACAGCTTGAACGCAAGTGCGAGGACAACAGCTGAAAAACCACGCACACACACTTCAGAGGGAATGAAAGAACCGGTGGTTAAGAGGACGAGTGAAGACCTGCCACGGAATGATTCCCAAACATACTCAGTGGAAGAAAAGAGCAACAGTCAAGACGTCTACAGTTTGCTACCTTTTGTGCGAAGGAGAAAAACAAATCAGAGGCTGGTCAGTTACCTGTAACACAGGGTGGGAACCACCTTGAAAATAAAGGGGGTGGCGAGAAACACAACAAAACATAACACAGACAAAAAACAATCAAACGTGTTTGAAATGAACAAAATGACTATACTACGGGGGAAAAAGAACTAATTTGAGATGGGTTTTTTTTTTTTGCAGTTTTTGGCGGGGGCCAGGTTTGAACCTACCACCTCTGGTATATAGGGGTGGTGCCCTACTCCTTGAGCCACAGGCACCGCCCAATTCAAGATGTTTTTAAACACTCTCATATACCCTCAGACTAAAGACAAAAAAAAACTGAAATCGTGTTCCAAGCTTCCCTAAGGTCAGGGAGGGTGGCTTGGGAACTACCTTCCCTGTGTTCCAGGAGACCAGGGAATAGGTCAGGAGATGCCCTGTGGCCAGGTCCAGGCACTGACTGTCAGGGCAGGAGTGAGTGTGAAGGTGACGGGAAGAACTGCACTCAGGGCCTTTGATGCTGAAATTCAGTGAAGAAGAGGATACAGATCGTCTATGTAGTTCTTTCTCTTTAGTAGTTATTTTATAAATGACATTAGTAGAAGATTATAGTCTACGTCATCAAGTAAAAATTCATAAATTTGCCTCAATATAAACAATTAACTGAATGAAAAAGATACGTAAGGGAGAAGAAAGCTGCTCCTACCACAGGGTGCCTACTGGCAAAGTTGGAGGAGGAGTATTAGGGAATCGCCACGTGGCAATCTACGCGGCAACAACCATTTGGGCAAGAATCATTAACGGATGCAACAACTAGTGGGTGAATGTTTGACATTCATCTCCCTGTGAGACATTTAGTAGTCAGCAAGTGAGAAGTGCTAACTTGACAGTGACTGGCAGGAACCACCCCATGCCTGGGGACCCGCTTGTTGAGATTGCTACCAAAAGCACACCATCTGAACATGACTGCAAAGAAATGCCTCACCCTGGCAGGTAAATACAAGTCCCAATATATTTTACTAGTGTGATGGAGCAAATGGCTTGCTACCCAACAACATAATTGAAGAATACTAAAAAATAAATGTGCTGAACTCTGCAAAAATGTTTCAAGGTCATGAAAAACAAAGAAAAATTGAGGAACTGATCCAAATTAAAGGAAATGAGAGCTATGATATGATCCTACATTAGAGCCCGTGCCAGAAGCAACAAGAAACTCCTCTGCTACAAAGGATGTAAAGGGGCAATGGAGCAGCACGCAGAAGGTTCCCAACAAGACTGAGTGTGCAAATCTCTTGATTTTGACCACTGTACTGTGGTTTTAGAGGACAGTGTCCTTGTTTTGATGAAATATACACTGAAGTGTTTAAAGGGAAAGGGAAAGCATGTCTTAAACTACTTGAATTTGGTTCAGAAAAACAACGAGGGCTGCGGGGGGCTAGAGAATGACGAAGGAAACATGATACTGTGTTGGGGAAACTGGAATATTCTTTTGGTAGCTTTTTGGTAAGTCTAAAATTATTTCAAAACAATAAGTTATTACAATGGATATTTGTCCCTCATTGGTGGTGAAAAAACCACAGAAAGCACAAAGCCACGAACAGATGAGGCCGTATCCAGTCCACAGGAGGGGATGGAGTGCAGGAGCACGTCAGACCCAGTGCCCTCCTCATACTACTACAGCGCACACAGAAAATTAAAAGTCACAGGTTAGAAACACTTTTCCCTCTGCTCTGTATTTACCAATCGAATTGCTGACTCTGTCTCCTTTCTTCTTCTTATTTTTCTTGTTCTTGCCTTTGGGCTGAGGGGAGTCTGCCAGCAGTTTGTTGCTCTGCGGCAGCTCGCTGGGAGAGATGGGCTCAGTAGGGGCTGCGTTTGACTTTTCCTCCTTGATGTGGTTCAGCTGCTTTTTGTTGTTGTTATTACTATTGACTTTTCTCTCCTCTCTTTTCTGCTCTGTGAGGGAAGTTAGGTCAACCACTTTAGCCTTCGACTCAGTCTGGGCCCGGGGTTTGGGCTGCCCCTCTGTGGCTCTGAGGGGATCTGTGGGTTTCCGCACTGGCTCGCTGCTGGCCTTACTTGTCTGCTTCAGCTTCTGTTTGCCATTACCCTCTTTATGATGATGCATTATGTCCAAGAAAAAAGACAGTGGCTCATGCTGCTTCCCATTGACCTCCTTGGGGAGGAGAAGTTTGGAGTCTCTAGTGTCAACAGGGTCTGCAGCAACCCTGTCGGCTCCTGGCCCGGGCCTGGGCTCTGTGTGGTTCATGTGTCTGGAAGGGGAGTGAGAGGTGTTTTCTGGTCCTTCAGTTTGCTCCAGGGAGCCATTGTGGGTCTTTTCCGAGCTAGGAGGAGACTCTGTTGCTACATGGAGACTCCCAGCAAGCATGTCCAACTTGGGGCAGTCTTTACTGGGCCTCTCCTTCTTCTTCTTTTTCACAGCTCTTAGTTTCTGAAGCTCCTGAAGTCGGTGAAATTCCTCCTTGAAATGCTGGTCCTCCTCCTCCTCCTCCTCCTCTTCCTCCTCCTCCTCCTGACGCCTCTGCTCCTCCTGGAGGTGCAGGTGCTCCCGGGCCCTGGCCTCAGCTTCCAGGCGAGCTTTCTCCTCCAGCTGCCATTGTAAAAGGAGAAGCAACTTAAAACAGTGGTGAGTATGTTAAAAATTGAGACCCACAGAAAACTAAGATAATCTCAATGAAATACATATGCAATATAAACTGTGAAAGGGGCTAAATAAACTAAAAATTTAAAGTACACCTACCTTCAATTATTTTACTCTACAGAACTATTAGATTTCATGTATCTACCAAAGCATATGCTTACTTTTATTTTGGGGTGGGGGTTAGTTAACAAAAAACCCCTTATAGTTTTTGACCAGGTGTCAGGCACACAACCAGGGGTCACAGCAGTATGCTTATGTCCAGGAAATTGGCTACTCGCCAGTATGTGCAACAAGGAGCCCCATGGACAGCCTGGTGGATGGTGCAACTGTTGCCAGAGGGCCTGCAGCAGGGCAGGCTGCACATGCAGTGCCAGAACTCTGTACACACTTTTCTAGGTGAGGCTGATGGGGATGCATTCATCTGTATCAACAGGGCATGCAAGAAACATGTAGTAAAAAAACTGGGGACTCCTCATCCTGGCAGATAAATACAAGCCCCAATATATTTTACTAGTGAGACAGAGCAAATGGCTTGCTGCCCAACTTGACTAAAAATTAATTTTCGGCTTGGCACCTGTGGCTCAACGGGCTAAGGCTAAGCGCCAGCCACATACACCTGAGCTGGCGGGTTCAAATCCAGCCCAGGCCCGCCAAACAACAATTTAGGCAGCAACCAAAAAATGGCCAGGCGTTGTGGCGGGCGCCTGTAGTCCCAGCTATTTGGGAGGTGGAGGCAAGAGACTCGCTTGAGCCCAGGAATTGGAGATTGCTGTGAGCTGTGATGCCACAGCACTCTAGCCAGGGTGACAGCTTGAGGCTCTGTCTCAAAAAAAAAAAAA